>JACXGM010000682.1:13408-66813 GCA_016801145.1 Umbra pygmaea | reverse complement strand
GTGTGTGCGCGCATTTCTGTATTTGTCCTTGCAAGCACATGGGCTTTACTTGTCACCTCCAACGCCACACACCATCCTGAAGCTGACTGGTGTGTTCTCTTGTTTTTAGACTTTTGTTTGACATTTGATAGTCCACTGTGGCTCTACTTCTCTTAAGTCAACTTCTGCTAACCTTTGCTGACAGGCGAGTGTCTGTTTGAAAGTCTATGCATCTCAATTCCTAGAGGACAGATGGGGAGAGCTACTGTAGGCCTAATTTCAACATGCTTCTAATCATAATGATCTCCATCAGTTACTGCAGCCACTATGGATCCTGATTATTATCTTTCCTTGAACACGGCTGTGCTGTCTTACAGTTCTGTCAGGCTGTGGGTGGATCTTGTGGCATTTTTTCTCTGCGTCTCCATCAGTCAAGGAGACATGGAGGCAGGCAGGCTGCAGGCGTTTGATGGCTGTTGATAATGATAACTGCTGGGGTGCTGTCATGGTGATGTGTAGTGTTCTCCCTATGGTAAATGTGACACACTGGAACAGGGATGGAGAAATGTTAGGGGTTAAAACCAGCATTAAGAAATGCCCAGTTGGTTAGCTGACGAGTGTTTTACCAGTGGCAAACCTTTACCTGCACACCCAGGAGCATTGACTGGCACTAAAGTAAATAAAATAGAAATGTTTTTCCTTTACCACAGAATATATGGCCTAATCTAATGCGTTACATTTGCTCGAAGGGAGATTTGTTTCTATGTAAAGCCGTACTGTACACATGCTGGGGTTAGTGATAAGAAGCGTTGTGAGATGTTGAGGTAAAATTAGGATAGGGGCATTTATTAAACTAACACAGCCTTTAAACCCTGTTGTGCCCAATGAAATAGCAGCTACACAGACGGAATGAGTAGAGAGCAGATCAGCACCTTTTTTCTAATATGTGAATATGTAAACTGTGTGTGTGTGTGTGTGTGTGTGTGTGTGTGTGTGTGTGTGTGTGTGTGTGTGTGTGTGTGTGTGTGTGTGTGTGTGTGTGTGTGTGTGTGTGTGTGTGTGTGTGTGTGTAGTGTTGTTTCAGGAAGCACCGTTATCATGAGGGCGAGCCTGGTAGACAGTCAGGAAATGAGAAGAGCACATGCCTGAAGATATATTTAGCTCCTGCTGCTTTGCTCAGCTGTTGTTATCTCTCTACTCTGGTCAGGTAGATATGAGGCGCCGTTTGGGTCCTGCCGTGGCAAAAAGATAAATGTCACAAAGTGTTATTTTCTGCAACCTGTCATGTGTTATTTAACAGAAATCGTTATCACGCTGTTCGACTTTTCTGAATTTTCATGCATGAGTTATCAGTTAAATTGTTTGTTTTTGATACAATAATGTCAAATGCCTAGCTATAGGGCAGAAAAGGGAAACGGTATCGATTGAAAACATTGTCCAATACAAATGTAATTGTGTTTTTGTTCCCATTAATTTCTGGGTCCATAAGTGTAAGAGATGGGGGATGGATGGAAGAGCTCCACACACCTGCCATTTCAGGGGCTTGGAACCAATGCTGCTTGTTATCTTATGCAAAGCACTGGCCCATGACAGATACCGTTTATGTTTGTGGTCTGTTCACAGGAGATTAAATAAGTTGAGGAAAGACCATGATGTTGAATGGAAGGACCAACTTCTTGGGTGTTTGTAGATAATACATTTTATTAATGAGTTCCCAAAGCGTTTCTAAAACTTGGCCAGTAATACAAAAGGTTAGCCTTAGATATGAGCCATGGTTGTTGACAATATTACTTGAACGGCAGATTGTTGCAAACTGTGTGTGTTTCTAAGACTGTCACACTGAACACAACACAACCCATTTCCACGCTTCAATGCTCATTGTGTTCAAAAACGGTTGTCTCCACAACAGCGACCACCACTGTTGTGGAAGCACAATAGATGAACGATTTCCCGCCTAGCCCGGTCGTTGTTACTCATTCCAGTTTCCATTAAGATGATGAATGTCTGTGCCAGAGTTTGGTGTAGCGGTCGAAAGTCCCAACTCTCGATCACACATGTCTCCGGCAACAGGGGTTCAAGCCACAGATTGTCAAACATGGAATAATTTTACCCCCCCTTCACAAATTAAACAATACATGTCTGTTGGATGAGATACTTCTGTGGTCTATGAGCACGTTCTCTGTGAAGAACCATACACTGTAATGGGACCTTTTTTCCCCTGTCTGAACCCTTTTCACTAACCACACCTCATCCCCTGAACTCAGACATAGTGGGATCACACACTGGGTCTCTGGGACCCATTTCCCTGTAACTCAAACTCATGTTCTCCCTTCACAACAAGAACACCCACAGATCTGCTTGGCTTCTTACTTTTCATTTCATTGGGGCCTCTGTGAATCTAGGCTTTTTCCTAGTGTAGCTCGAGCCATTAGTGGAATCAACGTCTGTATTTGTATATACAGGGAAATTTGCTCTAAACAGCTGCAACAGTCAGGGAATCACTGCCCTGAAGTCCAGTTGTTTGGAGTTATGTACAAAAAGTGTCTGAGTGCTGCTCTAGGATGAGTTTGGCTAGTTTATTATAGTGAATGGACAGGGTGGGGTCTTATACTACAGTAGCAATATACTCATTTCAATTTACATTTTAAGACATTTGTCAGATGCTCTTATCCAGACTGACTTGCAGTAAGAATATAAATTTTTGCACTTGCCCGCATTGGGAATCACAGTCACAACCTTGTTGGTGCCTGCAGGGCCGCCCATAACGGGGAAAAAGGGGATAGCTTTCTGGGGCCCAGCCGAGGGGGGGCCCATGGAGGCCAGGAATACGTCAAAAGTGCACCGGGGGCGGTCCATTTACTGGACCTTTTCAGGGGCCCAGACATTAATGTTGGCAGTCCTGGGTGCCTGCACCATGCTGTTACCTACCTAGCTACAGTACACAGGAGACTACAGAAAGGTGCTTTATTAGTCTAATAATAATAATAATAATACATTTTATTTGTAATGCACTTTACATTTGGAAACAAATCTCAAAGTTCCACAGTTAAGAACATTAAAGCATGATAAGAACATTAATATAAAATACAAATAGAAAGTGCAACAACTTGCAGGGTAAATTAAAACTCATAAGTTCTGCTAAAAAGAAATGTTTTAGTCCTTTTTTTAAATTCAGTATTTGAGGTCCCCTAAGATTGTCAGGGAGGGCGTTCCAAATCCGAGGAGCGGCAGTCTGAACCCGGGTATTCAAAACTAGCAATTTATTTAAACAGGATGATATACAGCAAGTGTCAAAACAAGGAGGAATGTTGTGTGCTTAGCGGCGCTGCTGGTGCCTGAGCCATCTGTGAACAAGTCTCTGTCTGAGACGGTGACACCGAGCAGGACTAACCATGGAGAGAGCCGTCTGGACTAGCGCACGTCTCTCGTGGATAGTACTGTCCTGTCTGTTTCAACGCTATTAGTGTCAGGCATAGATCTGCATGCTGAGCACTGTGTTTAACACTCAGGTTGTGTGTGATTTGTTTGTTTATATTAATTTACTATTTTCTAGGTGAATAGCTGATATTTCTTTATGTATGATCAATGGGTGTAACTTAGTAACAGGATGGCAAATTTATCTTGCTTAATCCTTCCCCCATCTTTACAGTATGTTTTTATAATAAATAGCCTGGTACCAGATGAAATTGGATATCATTAAATGTTTTCGCATCATACAGATTTGTTGTTTACATCAGTTATCGGTTGCCACTTCGTTGGTGAAACCGTTATTTATTTTATCTCTGAATGGTCATTAGTTTCCTGTTAATATATATTGGGTATCAGAGGATGACATTAGAAGGGCCGTAATTAAAGAGAAGCATTGGTTTATTATCACTTTGTTCCAGCTTATACTCTGGATGTTGTTGGGACCTTTTTATAATACATTTGTTTCATTTCAGCTTGCTGTAGAAGAAAATAATTAGAAGTAGGCTATAGATACATTTCACCTTGGTGTAAAAACCAATTCAACACATGATCAACTCACTGTTCTGTCCATCTAGTAATGAGATTGGTATTTAAAAGGTTTTCCCATTAGTATTTGCTAGTTATGATCAGGTCAATAACTGTGAACTGTAAACAAGTCTTGAGGGTGGCAGAGTGAGGAGTTAGCTTTAGATAAGTACCGTAAATCTTCATTTAATGGATGTTGTAACAGACAGTGATGTTGAATGCTGGCTGGCTGATTAAATGTTTTCTGGACTTTATTCACTCCAGAATCCAGAGCCTTTGAGATGGCCTCCGGGGAAGATAGATGTTCACGCATTAAATGAAGGCAAATGACTGGGGCATTTTCCCTTAGAGTAAAAAGCCCAAAGGAGAGAGTTGGAAAAACAAGTCTTTCACGAATCAGGGTTTTAAACGTGGAGTTCATGCCAGATTTCTTCTATTGCTACTGCTCTCCACATTGTGGATTTACTATCTAAAGTATACTGGTAATGAGAAACTGCCGAGGCATATGCTGCCAGATAACGGTTTCTTTTGGGCTGTTTCTTACCACATTCTGCTCCAAAACCAAACACTGATGTCTTTCAAATTAACTGGAATGTTAAAGTAGATGTCGGATTGGCTTTTTTGTAACACAGCGCTTTCTGTAGATGTCATCATGCTGAACCAACTCATCAATGTACATGTATTGTTGAATAAAATATTGTATGTTTTTTACAGTTTAAGAGAAACATGAAAAGGTCAGTAGATTACAGTCAATAAATATTCTTATTTTTTATAATAGCATTTGAGTAAAATTCTGTCAATCAATCAAATCATATTTTATTTCATAAAGCCCTTTTTACATCAGCAGTTGTCACAGTGATATTACAGACACCCAGCCTAGAAACCCAAAGAGCAAACAACAATGTGAAATTGAAGCACAATGGCTAGGAAAAACTCCCCAGTAATTTGTTTTCCAGGAATAAACCCTAGAGAGTTTAACAAGGCATGTCCAATTAAGGCCAAGTTCTATATCAGTTCATAGTAAGGTCCTGTGAATAGTCCTGGGGCATGATCCGAGAGTTCAGATCTTCATGTTTAGGTTCCGCATGGCGTTGTGGGCTAAGTCGCTGCATTGCAGGACAGTTTAAGTCATGATGGTGTTTCGAGCCTGACTATAGGTTTTCTGTCTTTCCATGGACCTCCTGCATGGGTCAGTGCAAATTGGCAAAGCACTTCCTGGGATTTGGGTTAAATAAATCAGATTATCTATCCTGCTACGTTTCTCTCCAGCGACTCCTTGTGTGCAGATCAGGTGCCTGTAATATTCAATCGTCAACGTATATGATCTGACTAAAGGCTTCCGTCTTGGATGAGCAGTGCAAAAAGCATATGCTCGCTCAGTGACATTAGGTTGGATGAACCATGTGCGCGCCTCCTAGCATCCAACAGATCTGTCCAATGAATTGCGGAGCTGCTCACAAGGCAGAGTTAATGGGAATTGGGAGGGGAAGAAAATGAAGAAAAAAAATATCTGCATGTGGGCTGTGTCCAGTATTTAGGCAGATCCAGATGGGTTACGCCACCAGGTATATAGGAACAAGGACAGCCAGGTAGGCTGTAGGCAGTGACAGTGGCTTTGGACAAGGTTGTCATCAAGCCGGGTAGTTCTGCATTGTGTTCCAAGGACTCCGGTGGTCATAGGTCATCATCCTAAAATTCATAATTTGAATACCTCAGCACAGAATGCAGATTTATCCTCATCCTCCAGCCAATGAACAAAACTTTACTAGAGTAAACTAGGCCCCATCCCAAGGGGTTTTAGTGGCATAATCGCTGCCAGCCCTAAAGAATGTATTGTTTCAAAATATGATTTAATTGTCATTTAATCTGACAGGCAAGCTTAACAAGGAGTTACCATACAGGCCCAGTCTCATCTCACTTGCCTGACAGCTCTAACGCATGTTTAAACAAAAACAGACAACTCTCAGTTATCGACCCCACCAAAGAGATGAGTCTTTAGTAATTGCTTAAAAAGCGATTGTGATTCTGGTCTTCTAAAGTGTATCGGTAATTTATTCCACTTTAATTCTGCTCTAGAAGTGAAAGCCCTACCGCCATCTGTTTGTTTGTTTTTAAAATTCTAGGTACAATAAGGAGGCCTGTGTCTTGACCATAGCGTAAGTGTAGGTATGTACGGCAGAACCAATTCAGAGAGAACCAGGTGTAAGTCCATGTAATGCTTTGTAGGTTAAAGGCAAGACCTTAAAATCTGCTCTAGTCTTTACTGGCAGCCAGTGTAGAGAGGCTAGCACTGGGGTGATGTGATCAAACTGTTGTTCTAGTTAGAATTCTAGCAGCTACATTCTGCTTTGTTGAAGTTTGTTTGGTAAATTATCAGGGTAGCTGGAGAGAATAGTTAGCAATAATAGTTGCAATAGTCTAGTCTAGAAGTAGCCTAACAAATGTGTGTATTAGTTTCTCCGCATCATTATTTAATTACAGTTTCAGATTTTAGCAATGTTTGGAGATGAAATAAAGGCTGTTCTTGAAATATGTTTTATGTTAACAACAATGAAAACAACGATGGTCCCAAAACCGATCCCTGAGGAACACCAAAGTGAACCTTTGATTTTCAGAGGTTTACCCATTCACACAAACTGATGTCTTTCTGATAGATAGGATGTAAACCAGGCGTAAACCGCTTAGACCAATATGGTTTTCCAGTCTCTCCAATAGAAGGGAGTGATCTATTGTGTCGAAGGCAGCAGTAAGGTCAAGAAGAACAAGGACTGATGCAGAGCCTTTGTCTGGTGCCACCAAAAGGTAATATACCATCTTCACAAGTGCAGTCTCAGTGCTGTGATGCGGTTGGAAGCTGGACTGGAGCACTTCATAGATATTATTAGTCTTCAGGGAACAAGTGAGATGTTGGGAAACAAATTTCTCCATAATTATTTGGAGGAACAGGAGGTTCGATGTTGGCTGATGTTGCGGTATAGTCTCTGTGTAAGACAATTCTCATTTGAATCATTGGTCAGTAGTCTACAAGATACATGAGTTCATCAGAGGCCTTATTAGTTATAACATCTCACCTGCGGTTTCTCAGTCTATTTAAAACTGCAAATACATGATTTCCAGTATAGTTAAATATTTTGTTCCTGGGATGGCACCTAAAAGATATATTGATAAATGGTGTGCCCTTTTGTTATCTTTATCATTCACCCTGTTTTACTTTTGACCAATTAGCCAGGAGACAGTTTCTCTCTCAGACACATCCATAATGGATGAAGGTCCTTTTTGTGGTGACATTAGATATCACTATCAGACTGTCATTGGTGTTATTTCTGGCTTGTGTCTATTTGTGTTGTTGTCCTTGCCATTCGGCTGGACAAAGCTTTGTAAATAAGCTCGGGTCTAGAACGTCTGTGGTCTTGAATTTCCTTTGTAATAGACAGACAGGCCTGCAGTGTTATTAGATCCTTTTAAAATATTTAAGCTACATTGTCTCTTGGATAGTAAGGGATATCCTGCATCTTATTCTTTTCTGAAATTGCAGTGTAGAGTGTTGAGGGCAATAAAATACTGGGAAAAGCTTTCTTTATTAAATAACAAATCTCGAGTCAGATAACAGTTGGTCATTTCAGTTTAATGCGCACCCCCAGGCAAACTGGGATGTGGGGATAAGTTTCACAACAGGTTGGGCTGGTTGCTCTGATTGCCCTTAATCTATAAACATTCCTTGCTGTTTATAGTAATCAGGGACCATGTCCTTGGATCATACATAAGACATTTTAGCACATTCAAGCATCCTAAAGAATATTAAAAAAATATCCCTATCTGGTTGTCATTATCTTCGGCGACTTCGTCCTTCACTTGGTGTTGTCAGTGGGCTCCATAGGCATTCTGGCATTTTGAGCGAACCATTTGTCTAAGCATATCTATTAGGCGGGTCATACTCTTGTGCTAACATGAATCTGAAGGAAATCCTTACATTAGGGGTGTCTAAATTATGTATTTTTTCTTTGGGAATTCAAATGTAAGTTAATTTTTTGGATAGGATGACTCTAACCTACATAATTTTTGTATATCAAAGTTGCCAATTTTAATCTTTCGATCCACTTTTATAATATACACTGCTTAAAAAAATGGGAACACTAAGATAACACATCCTAGATCTGAATGAATGAACTAGTCGTATGAAATACATTCGTCTTTACATAGTTGAATGTGCTGACAACAAAATCACACAAAACAGATAAATGGAAATCAAATTTATCAACCCATAGAGGTCTGGATATGGAGTCACACTCAAAATCAAAGTGGAAAACCACACTACAGGCTGATCCAACTTTGATGTAATGTCTTTAAAACAAGTAAAAATGAGGCTCAGTAGTCTGTGTAGCCTCCACTTGACCGGATGCCCTCCCTACAACGCCTGGGCATGCTCCTGATGAGGTGGCGGATGGTCTACTGAGGGATGTCCTCCCAGACCTGAACTAAACTCCTGGAGAGTCTGTGGTGCAACGTGGCATTGGTGGATGGAGTGAGACATGATGTCCCTGATGTGCTCAATCAGATTCAGGTCTGGGGATCGAACGGGCCAGTCCATAGCATCAATGCCTTCCTCTTGCAGGATCTGCTGACACACCCCAGCCACATGAGGTCTAGCATTGTCTTGCATTAGGAGGAACCCAGGGCCAACCGCACCAGCTGATGGTCTCACAAGGGGTCTGAGGATCTCATCTCGGGAACCTAATGGCTGTCAGGCTACCTCTGGCAAGCACATGGAGGGCATTACTGACCCACCGCCAAACCGGTCATGCTGGAGGATGTTGCAGACACATGCACATTTGTGCCCTGCTAGAGAGTTGTTGCTCTCCTATGGTCTCCACGTCTCCTGATGTACTGGCCTGTCTCCTGGTAGCAGCTCCATGCGCTGGACACTACACTGACAGACACAGCAAACCTTCTTGCCACAGCTCGTATTGATGTGCCATCCTGGATGAGCTGCACTACCTGAGCCACTTGGGTGGGTTGTAGACTCTATCTCATGCTACCACTAGAGTGAAAGCACTGCCAGCATTCAAAAGTGACCAAAACATCAGCCAGGAAGCATAGGAACTGAGAAGTGGTCTGTGGTCACCACCTGCAGAACCACTCCTTTATTGGGGGTGTCTTGCTAATTGCCTATAATTTCCACCTGTTGTCTGTTCTATTTGCACAACAGCATGTGAAATTGATTGTCAATCAGAGTTGCTTCCTGAGTGGAGTGTGATTTCTCAGAAGTGTGATTGACTTGGAGTTACATTGTGTTGTTTAAGTGTTCCCTTTATTTTTTTGAGCAGTGTATTAACAGATATAAATGAAATAATTTATATATACAGAGCCAAATCGAATGTACATATGTATTAACTTGTGAGCTACATGAATATGACTGTTGTAATTGTATTCAATCTCCTGACTTCCTGAACTTTGTTAAGTTGCACAAGGCCGCCTTTGATTCATTCTTGGACATGAGCCTCTTGCCGGTTTCTTGAGCCTGGATCTCTCCATCTTTTTTTCTTGTGAAAAGTTCTTAGCAGAATCCTCAGTCACTATTTTAACAACCCTCTCAATACTTTGCATGTGGCAAGGCCAGTTGAGCACCTCCATGGGGGTTTTGAACTTTTCCACCTCTGAGGTGCTTAGGGGGCAGGTGAGAAGTGGCTCCGACACATCTTCTGATGAGCTGATCAAGTCACCAATGCTCGAAGCATCACAATTGTTGAGAGGTGTCATCAGCTGAGTCTATGGTTCCCCTTCTCCCCCGATGGCCAGGATTCTCTCCACCCTCTCAATCCTCACCGTCTGATCCTCAGAACACAGCAGTGTTTGGAGTCTGGCTTCAATGTGGGCATACCAAGCAGATCTTCTCACTGTCATCATCCCAAGGTCCAGCACTTTCTTCCTCTGAGACTTGAGGCTGTCTAGCTGAAACAGGATGTGCCTAAGCCCTTCAATCCAGGAGTGCTTTACCTTCTCATTGAATTAACATGGATAGTACACACCAATGATGAATTCAACAGTGAATTGCAGATTCTTTAAGATATTTCCTTTAAGTCTGTGCTTTGACCCAGAGCCTGAGAAGTCTGTTTGCTGTGGTGAGCCCGCAGCTGTGGTTCACTGGTCCAATCTCCAACAGAGCCAACTTGGAGGAAGCACTCCATCTCTGATTGCAGAGACAATCATATAGCCATAGTATTGATCAGTTGAAAGATCTAGAATGACCTTGTCCGGCAACTGGATCAGTGGAGTTACGGCAGAGATCTGGTTGAATTTTAGATTAATACCCAAGTCTGTAGCAGAATTAATGAGCTTTCCTATCAGCCCAGTCAAATTTTGTCTGATTGTGTAGGGCCATCAATATCAATAATGAGATGGCGCAAGGGTAGTTTACCAGTGTGCAGGTTGCACACCAACCAGACCAATGTGCAGCGCCAGCTTCCTCATTACTGGCTGTTGCTTAGTTTTGTCCTGGGGTAAAGTGGAACATTCGCAACACTTTGCAGGAAAAGATTGGTCACTGCCCTCAGCTTCCATCATCACAGCTCACATCAACTACTCCTGTGCTATATTGACCTTGTTTTTATCAATCACTTTATCTGTGTTGTCTTCGTTGATGATGCATGCATCAATTATGGGTGCATTTACTATAACTGTAGTTGGCCTCAGCCCTATGCCATACCTTACACTAGCAAGGGCAGTGTTTGGAACCTCATCATTATTTTATTGTACCTTCGCTGTAGGCTCTGGGTCAGTTTCAGGGACAAACTAATCTTTAGCATTATTTCTCTTCAATCCCATATCCTGATCACCATCTGCCAAATATCTCTCAACCAACACCTTTACTGGCTGCCTTCTCTGCTGCTGTATCATTTTCTTCCTTGCTCCATCTCATTTTCTCTGCCTTCTTTCCCACCTGCTGCCTTTCCAATGTCCTCACCTGTCTCTTATGCTCGGGCATATCAGGGCCTCCCATTTGGTGGGGTCCTTCACTTCCAACCTTCACTTTCTGTCCCTAGATCTTTCACAGGAAACCTTTTCTCTCTGCTGCAGAAACAGTTAATGTTGGCTTAGATCCCACAGCCTAAAAATCAGTTAAAATTCTTATCCTGTCCCTTCTCTTTAAGAACAAAACAGCGGACTGGACTCTCCTCCACAAAATATGCTATTATTGCTGTTGCTATTTTCTGACTGTTTAACTTTTGGTTACTTTGAAGATGATGCCATGTTATGTCTGGACAAAATGAACAGACATAACGTTGTGTTTCACAATGTGAAATATAAACACATGTCCTTGATCCGCATTTCCCATTAGAAAATTCATTATTTTTAAACCATATGTCAAATTTTCAAAATATCAAGGGCTAAATCCATTAAAATTTGATTTCTCACTTGATAAACCAAACAACCATATTATTACAATTATTGAGCTAGATGGTCCAACAAATTTTGTTAATTCCGGAATAATAGCAGTAACAAAATAATAGAAAATGTATCAATTTTCAACTGCAAATTGATGTAGGTTAGGGTTATCAGAATTGTAAAAAATATTCAGATTTGTGTTCTACTCAAATATGTTATTTGAACACCCCTCCCAATTGATTTACAAAAAATACAGAGTATGGCCCACCCTAACCTATGTCACACTGGCCTGCAAGCACCAGAGTGATGTGAACACACATTCTTTCTGGGGTACTACCTTAGTCTATCAGATTATAGAGCTATAAGCACTTTTAGCTGCCTATAGTCACACGTAACAAAGATACAGTGCATCAGAAAGTTTTCGCAGGGCTTCATTATTTCACTCCACTGGGTGAGCGTCCGGTTTGGCAAATTGACGCAAATGAGGAAGTGCCTTAAACCTGCATTCTATCTAAATACCAGCTGGGGGCGATAGGTCTGGTTGCATAAGAGCTCTATTTCTTTAATACTCTATGAGAATGAGAGACACATCTCACTTGATTTATTACCTCAGTAAACATTTTCATAATGAGTATATGGTCTCAGTCGCTAGATTTAAGCCTTCTGCAATTTATCATGATGTTAATTTTTTGAATTATGGCCTTTTTAAAATAGGCGATAAAGCAAAGGGGTGTTTAGGGTGTGGTTATGGCATTCGGTTGTACGAAAATATACTCAGAGTTTGCAGTTCAGTTTTTCCGGTAAGTAACGTTACATTTTGTCTTAATACTAATTTTTGTTAGCATCCCAATAGATTAATCCTCCCTCTCGTCATATCTGCAACCAAGATGTCTGCGCCTGTAACGGCAAATTCGATGACCCAAATCAGATCTTTACAAACCAATAAGTGACGTTACACATGGATCCATCCAGTAATATACAATCTATGTTTCCCTCAAAATTCTACAAACAATACCCCATAATGACCATGTGAAAATTGTGTTTAAAGTCTTAGCAAATTTATAAAAAAAACGAAAAAAGAACATCTACATAAGTATTCACAGCCTTTGCTGTGACACTCAAAATTGAGCTCAGATGCGTGCATCCTGTTTTCACTGATCATACTTGAGATGTTTTCACAACCTGAGTGGAGTCCACCTGTGGTAAATTCTGAAATAATGAATTTAATCAATTTCGGAATAAGAGTGTAACAAAAAAATGTGGAAAAGGTGAAACGCTGTGAACACTTTCCGGATGCACTGTAGCTTTGACTGTCTCAGCAGTGAAGTAAATGTGCTGACTCAATCTTCTAGGGCAAACCACTCCAGTACTCTCAGGTTGCCCTGCACACTGTGCCAGCAGTAACAAAGCAACACCAAAACATCGCTGAGCCTCCTTCATGTTTCACGTAATTCATTGAAGCTTAATTTGTCCTGTAAACATAGAGTTGTGTTTTACCAAAAAGCTATTTTGTGTTGTCTGACCAAAAGATATTCTCCCAGAAGGACTGTGGCTTATTAACATGCATTGTGGCAAATGTTTCTCTCTTAGAAGTGGGGTCTTTCTGGGTCTTCTACCATGGAGACCAGTTTCATTCAGGCAGCGATTTGAAACAGTTGCACTTTGATCTTGAATGTTGGATTAGATCTGCTTTGAAGTTTTCCTTGTTTTTTCTGGCTCCACCATTTAAAAAAATCCTCTTCATTCTCGGGTTAATTTGTCTTGGGGCTACATCCAGGGATGTTGGCTATAGTTTATTTTAACCTTTATTTTACCAGGCAAGTTGACTGAACACTTTCTCATCTGCAGCAATGGCCTGGGGAGAAGGGGAATGAATGAGCCAATTGAGAGATAGGGATGATTAGGTTGCCATGATGGTATGAAGGCTAGTTTGGAAATTTGTCCAGGACAGCGGAGTTAAAACGCCTACTCTTACGAATAAAGCCCTGGGATACTTAGTGACCACAGAGATCCAGGACACCTGTTTAACGTCCCATCTGAAAGACGGCACCCTACGCAGGGCAGATGTCCCTATAACTGCCCTGGGGCATTGGGAAGGATCTTTAGACCAGAGGAAAGAGTACCACTTATTGGCCCTCCAACACCACTTCCAGCATCACTGGTCTCCCATCTATGCTGCTGGCTGTCCCATGGGCCTTTTATTTAACAAATTGGAAACAGCGTTCAAAGGATCATCAAGCTCTTTAAGAATATGTCCATGTTTGGTTGACAAAATATCTTTTAATTTCAACACTTTTCAGGGCGAATGCTGATTTGTTTAAATAAAAGGTAATACTTTTGGCCACGTCTGTAAGCACTCAAACAACGCAAGCAGCTGTTGGAATCCTGAGCTGGGTGAACAAGCTCTGTGTTGGGGTACTGTGTTCATGTCACGTGGAAGCATGTCCCCCAATACCTCTTTAAGTGAGGTGTGTGCGTGCGTGTGTGCGTGCGTGTGCGTGTGTGCGTGCCCGGCCTGTTAGATCAGCTTTCAGCTCTGCTTAAGAACACGGTCCTTCACGCTCCACAGGCCCAGCAGTCAGCCTACACAGCTTATTCTCCTGACAGCGTGCCAGCCTGTAGAAACTCAATAGGCTTAAGGGGCTGATCGCTCACTAACAGCATCACATCCCTCTGGTCCTTTTCTGAACCCACCCTGTCGCAGTGAATTCGGTTTGAATAAACAGTGTCTGGGCTATGGAGTACCTTTTTGATATGAAAGAGTTAATATACCTAAATAATATTGTTATTATTGGCTTTTGCAGGCACCCATTTGAACACTTTGCGGGCACCTATTGCGTCTGAGGGAGCCGCTAGTGAGCACTGAGAACTGCCCCACTCCCCCAGCTATGCTGGCCTATTTGAATTGCCCTTTGGGCTTTCCAGATACTCGTGAGCTTGCAGCACTGTCTAGGCACCATTCATATTTTTAATGACCTGGATACTCCCCCACCATTCTGTAGCTGACGTACTGTAGTTCCACACTATTCCAACACAGGGACGGAAGGAAAGCAATTTTACTGTGTAAATAACTGAAGTACCGGTTTCAAAGAAATATGCAAACACAGCAGTTCCTTTTAATGTTAATGAACCAAATCTAAAGTTTGATTTGTCGCAAACACGTATTACAACTTTTTTTGGAACAAACCTGCTGTGTTAAATAGCAACTGGGCTGCAGTGCATTTGCAAGATAAAAATGGATTAGCGTTAGATCAATTTCATTTGTCGACGGAAAGCCAAGCATAAATCATGTCTCAGGAATAAGACCCTTGATATTTATTGGAAAGGAACATTGTACCCATCACCATGCAATTCCACTACCTTGCAAATTCATCATAATAGATTTCCTTTCATGTTTTAATAAACTGCATGGCTTTCCTACAGGATCAACGAAATCATTCAGTACCATCACAATTACCTTTATTACTGTACACACACCCACAGTTTACATGACGTTTCCAGAACAGTATCTTCAATAACATACACAAGCAATCTCACCATTTTGAAGAAACAACATTTTGTAGACATGTATAAAATTGTGCTAACATTCATTCATGTTTTTGTCAGTACAGTTTTTAGCCACATTTATGCAAATGACATAAGTTGTCCATGTATTTTAAGAGCAGTATAGTCATTTTTGTTGCATTCCTCCATTCATGTTAATAACAGACTATAGAGCATATGAAAAAAGCCATCAAATACAGCAGCTAATATTTCCACCTTTTAAAGTGCATAAGATGGGTTTACCAGAGCGGGACAGAGCTATCTCCAAGGGGTTTCATGTTGATTCGTAATGAGTTTGTCTGGTGTCAAGCTGCTGCTAATTAGTCCTAGCAGGCTGTTTCCTGTGTTGAGGTGGGTTCAGGGTTGTGAGACTGATGGAGAACACAGCTTTTATAGCGATCGCTCAGAACAGGCTCATCAAAGCTTAGAGGGATCTCACCAGCTTTTATTAGTCATCATCCCAATTATAGAGCTCTATTAAGACAGCCCTGTCAGCTGAAAACCAAAAGCCTGGAGAGCAGCTCATTACTGGCCTATGTTTGCTCAACCGGTGTGTTCCACAAGTATTCGAAAGGTCAATATCATTGACTGACACCAAGAGCATGCAGGTGACAGGTGTGAGCTTCTCCCCCTTGGGGACGAAAGAGGGCGGAGGCTTGCGTTCCAAATGGCACTGTTGTTAATAGTGCATGACAGAGCCTGACCTGACAGAGGGACTAGGGTGCAATTTACACAGCAAGTTTTCTAGTGTTGATTTTCCAGTGTTAACTATACAGTGTTATTTAGGTGTTAATTTAACACTTGTGAGTGTTAAATCAACACAGAACCCAAGTGTTAGTGTTAAAAAACAGTGTTAATTATCACATGGATACTTCAACACTGTGAAGTGTTAGGTGTAACCATCCCAATTTCCCAGAATGCTTTGCTGCAGATTTATTTTTCATAATTGTTTGTTTTAATATATTTTCTGCTATTTGCATTCATGAATTAATTACTTTGTGTAAATATTAAACAATTATAATATGTTTTACTTTTCATATCTAATACAAACTGTACGTTTTAGTATGGATTGCAACAATTACTGAGATTAGTGTTCTAGTCGATGTAGTTTCGCTAGTCTTGTTCAGTTTGTAAGTACTTCACCATTGCAATTTATTTGAATGCAGGTTGTGGGTGATAAAATATTACAACTGTTGGATATGCTTTCAGTTGGATTTCAGTTTCTATAAAAAAATCTAAATCTTACAGTGAAAAAAGTGTAAAGAAACAACACTGTGAGTGTCCAATTTAATACTATTAACGAGTTAAATTTTAACACTATCAAATGTTAATTTAACTCATCTCAATTAAACTAACACAGCCTATTTTGCTGTGTAGGATGCAGGCAGGAGAGAAGTTAGTGTCTCTTTCAGCTGTAGGATGGCTGTTTTAGTCCCAAAACCCATCTGTATGTAGAAGGTGGAACCTGCTAATCATGCAGCCAAAGGGATGCCAAGGTTCACATCTTATGTTTTCACAACTTCCTCATTGAAACCCTGTCCCTGGGAGCCTGTACCCCATCAATCCTTCTACTGACAGACAACCCCCTGAGAGGGGGCTGGGAATCCCACCTAAAGCTCCATGGTGGATCAGTGTCTCCCTCTATATCTCTCAGGCTCTTATCTCTATCCGTCTATGTTCTCTATCTCACCGTCTCTATCCCATCTCCAGATGAAGGCTACTACCAGAGTGGAAAATTCCTGTTTGAAATAGACGTCCCTGAAGCATACAACATGGTGGTAAGTGGTTTCATCTCATTAGAAATATGGGGGGGGGGGTGGCATGTGTGGTGCATGCATGGTGGAGGGGGTCAGGTGGGGGTCGTGGAATACTTGATGATTGGCCCTGGTTTCAGTAACAACTGTTTGAAATGCACAATAGTTCTATACATTCCATGGTGTCGAATGTATTTGGACCGTGTATTTGACAGCTGTTTCCGATCAGGCAGGTGGTTTTGTTTGCATTGTTATTGCACGCACAAGCGAGCTGTCACAGTGTAGTTGTGATTGCAGGCTTTACATTTCCATATGACAGCATTGGAACCAAAACAAGCATCGATGCAAATGAAGCTGGCTGTCACGAGGCAATAATTGAATCAGAAACATAGCTGAAAAATCTGTCATGCCAAAATCACCTGTTTGGTACATTAACAAGAAAGCACTGGTGAGCTATATCCTCGCAATGACATCTGAAAAATATCTAAAAATATCTCAGAAGGCATTTCATTCAGAATTGTTGACTTGCAAGAAGCTGGAAAGGATTACAAAAGTATTTGGACAAGCCTTCATCAGTCCACAGGAACACAAATTGTTTATAACTGGAGAAAGTTCAGCATTGTTGCTAGTCACCTGAGGAGTTGACTGGCAAAGAGGACAGCAAGAGCACAGCACAGAATGCTCAATGGGGTTAAGAAGAATCCTAGTGTCAGCAAAAGCAGTGGATTTCCTCCATGTTTTATAACTACTGCTTAGCTACCTGATTCAACATGTCCACTAATTATCAAGCTCAACTGTGAGCTAGTTCAGGGCTACAGCTAACCTGTGGAGAAGAGGTTGTAAACCACTGAGCTAAGGACTTAGAGAAATCTCTGGGAATTTCTAGCCACACTGTTTGTGTGTCTATGATATGTAAAAATCAGGATTGGGTAGGTTACTTTTTAAATGCAATCTGTTAAAGTTACTAGCTTCTCATCTACATTTGTAATCAGTAACGTAATTTTTGGATTACCCAAACTCAGTCATGTAAGCTAATTACTTTTCATTAGTTTTAGATTACTTTAAAAAGCTAGTTTATAACCAGTTGAATGGCATAGCAGGAAGTTGGTTTACATAAATTGGTTTAAGACTAAATCAAAAATCAATTGCAATTAAACATACAGTAGCACTCCAAAATAAAGAGACACACCAATTTATGTCATTAAGGGCATTATAGGTGCAGATGCGTGGCGTAGGACAGGCAAGGCAGGCAAATGTCGGGGCCCCCAACACACTAGGGGGCCCCCGAGGGGAGACCAAATAGAATCTGCAGCATTGACAGCTGCATTGAAACAAAAATCCCTGAAATCACAGATTTTCTGCATAGGACCCATTCAGACTATAGAATCACCTCTCCATAGGTGGACCGATGGCAAGTGGTAGTGTAACAGAAGACAAAGATATAGTGGGTCCAAAAATGGCTGATGACAATGGAGGTTGCCAGATTAATCGGCCATAATTAGTAATCAGTGCTTTTGGGTGCCACCAAATAAGTAATGGATTAACAAAGACAATTCGCGAACAAAGCATAATTGCTGTGCAAATTACTTGTGTCTGTGCGTTACGTGTGTCCATGGGTTTAACTTCTCAAACAGTCTGTCAGACACACACAGCTGCTCAAGGGAATATATATATTTTTTAGTTATACTTAATCCCAAATTTATCAGTTACTGAATTATTGTATGTACATGCATGGTGGTGTTACCATTGGTTAGATTTTAAACTGCAAATGCTAGAATTGAAGATTCAAGCTTGAATGTGAAAAAATCTTTGACAAAGAAAAATGGAGTGACACCATTACTATGGTAACCTAAAAGAAACAGCTTTGTTTTGGTTAAAAGGCAAATGGTGGTCACACCAGATACTGACTGGATTTTGGACCCCCCAATACAGTAAAACTGCTTATTTTAGAGTGGCCTTTTATTGTGGCACACCTGTGCAATAATTATGCTGTTTAATCAGCCTCTTGACATGCAACACCTGTGAGGTATTATCTCAGCATAGGAGAAATGTTCACTAACACCGATTTAGACGGATTTGTGAACAATATTTGAGAGATATAGGCCTTTTCTATACATAGAAAAAATCTTAGATCTTAGAGATCAGCTCATGTGAAATGGTGTCAAAAACAAAAGTGTTGTGTTTATAATTTTGTTCAGTGTATTTATTATATCTGAAACTGTTATATAGCCTTATGTTATTGATACTTCTTCAATAGACAATCGACTACTCCCAAATGTAAAAGTATTTTTTTTGTCAAACGTATCTCAGGTCCGACTTCTTTTTTCCAGTAACGTAACTGATTTCAGTAAAAAAAAAATGGAGTTCATGGGAGGAAGCCGCTGCTGTCCAAAAAAACAAAACATGCTGAACGTCTGAAGTTTGCAAAAGAGCCCCTGGCTTCTGGCAGAATATTATGAGGACAGATGAAACCAACATTGCGTTGTTTGGAAGGACACTATGTAGTGCCAAAAAAAGGCACATCGCACCAACATCAAATTCTCAACATCATTGCTTGGTCCTGCTTAGCTAGACCGCTTGCTTTCAAAGATGGATCAATAATTTCACAAGTTTTTTTGTGTGGTTTCCCTCTAACCCTGCCCTGTCAGCAGTTCCGCGTCTGCGACACCACAGGATGGTGGAGTGTGCTCACATGGTTCATCCAACCACATGTCGCCGAGCCGGCTGATTCTTTTAACACTACTCATCCAACACGGAAGACTTTAATCAGCTCATGGTAGGATTACACTAAATTTACTTTCGCGATTGAACTTACAGGCTCCCAATCTGCACACGAAGTCCCTGGGAGCGACGTAACAAGGTAGATAATCCGAGTTATCTATCCTAAATCCCGGGCAGTGCTATGCCAATTTGCGCTGCCTCGTGCTGGAGGTCCGTGTAAACCGGGCATGGGTCGCATTCTTGTCACCTTTTTCACTCCTGATGAATAAGCACAAGTCGGAAAAGCTTTAGTCAGGTTCAAGAGACAGGGATGATTAGGTTGCCATGATGGTATGAGGGCCAGGTTGGAAATTTGTCCAGGACACCAGGGTTAACACCCCTACTTTTACAAATAGTGCCATGGGATCTTTAGTGACCACAGAGAGTCAGGACACCCATTTTAACGTCTCATCCAAAAGACGGCACCCTACGCAGGGCAGATGTCCCCGTCACTGCCCTAGGGCATTGGGAATGGTCTTTAGACCAGATGTAAGAGTCCCCCCGACTGGCCCTCCAACACCACTTCCAGCATCACTGGTCTCCCATCTAGGGACTAACCAGGCCTGACTCTGCTTAGCTTTAGAAGAGACCAGCAGTGCAATACAGGACTCTATGCTGCTGGCTAAATGTTCTGATTGAACATTTACTTGTAGGGTTTGTTATTTATTTGAATCAATTCATCCTTCCAATGAATTTCACTGGTTACCAAACAACTCCAAAGCAAAATAGAGCAAGCCCCTTGCTTAACAGTTGGTAATGCTTCACACTTCAAAAGTACATTTGGTTGTGGTGAAACAGTTCACATTTCATTTCAGCAATCCGAAACTCATTGTTCCAATAACAATCTTTTGCACACTTAAGACACTGAGTTTTCTGTTAAGGTTTTAGAAAAGCCTCCATCTGACATCTCGCCTATGCAGACCCTTGTTGTGTGAGGTACGCTGTTCTGTTGTCCTGTGATCAACTACTCCAACTAACTCCATCTAAACTGATCTGAAGGGCTCTTGGTCTTCCAGATCTTGCTTTTGACTTAAACGGTTCCTTTTACTTTCATTTTCTCACAATGTTTCTGATAGAGGAACATCTTTAGCAAATTTATGTTGTTTATGGAAACCCCATCCAGTGAAATATCTATATATTGAAGAGGCAATCGTTGCATGCAAATGTGGCCAAGTGTGAAAATAATTACTTTATTTTGTATAATAATATTACAAATATGACAAAATGAACTGTCTAAAGACTGTTGGAGTTTACTGTAAATTATACAGTGCCTTGCCTAATTTTTTAGACACCCATTAAATAAAAAATGATGAATTTCAGTTGAACTTTTATTTACATTGAAATATTTGTTATGTTGGTGAGTAATTGTCAAACAAAATTTAAAGGTGACTATGTTCCTTGTGCTGTCAGAGCTTCTTTTTTGCACAAAATGAAACGCCCCTAATGAGAATACAATGACTTTACTGTTGGCCTCCACCTGTGACACATTACAGTTAGTTTCATATTCCCTGTAATAACACCCATACTGTTAAATGATGTGATATGAAGGAAACTGAAGGTCATTCTACAGGCCTTGGCCATGGTTAAATGTAGTACACTATAAAAGGGTGCTGTTTTGGGACCTGCCAGTAGTTCTGTGGAGATAAACACCTGGTGATGTGCAGCAAAATCATTGCTGATTTACTGCCTGCTTCACATCTATGGCCCTATCAGGAGATGCAGGGTGAGGTAATGTCCCACACAGACCACAGCCTCAACCTATATTTTCTATGGAAACCTTACACTCTACGTAAAGTTATAGCCTGGCCTCTTTCTACCAAAGACCATATGTTCTGTGCCTTATCTCAATGGTCAATGTACAGCTTGTTTCCCCCACTACCTTGCACTCTTAATGGAGGCTAATAAGACAGGCCGTATATGTATGTTATTGTTAAGTGGTTGAACAATTCAGTTAGTAATCTGTTTCAAATTGAGGTGATTTATAATGGTATAAGACAGCAGTAGAAAGAACAGTACACTTTCTAAGTAGCTCTCATATCTCTTCTCTTGTTAAACTCCTTTTTCCATCTTCGTTATATTGCTCGTCTACGATCCTCTCTCACTTTTGCTGATGCTGAAACCTTAATTCATGCATTAATCACATCACGCCTGGACTGTTGGTTATTAATTGGTCTTCCCAAAAAAAACATATTGCAAGACTACAGTATGTTCAAAACTCTGCAGCAAGACTTCTTTCCTCCACTAGGCGTTCTGCTCATGTTACTCCTCTACTTCAGGACCTCCATTGGTCACCTGTGGCATCACGCATTCCATTTTAAGGTATTGCTTCTAACATTCAAAGCATTAAATGGTCTTGCTCCCCAATATCTTTCAGACTTACTCTACCCTTACCACCCTGCCCGGTCCCTTAGATCAGCTGAACTTGGTTTATTGTCCATCCCTCGTTTCCCGAATGTCTACTGTAGGTGGAAGGTCATTTAGTATTAATGCTCCTCAATTATGGAACTTGATACCTCTTACACTACGGTGTACCTCATCTCTGGCTAGATTCAAGACCCAGCTAAAAACATATTTATTTAACATGCATTTTGTATAATGTGACTACATGTATCTATGTGACTGTAATGTATGTCTGAGTGTCTAAATGTACAATGTAAAGCGACCTTGAGCTATGGAAAGGCGCTATATAAATAAAACGTTTTCTTCTTCATGTCATTGAAAGATTCTTGGCCAAGACTGGCCTTATCAGTACTCCCTACTGGGAAATAAAATAGCATTGTTACAGACTGCTAAATGTAAGGTTAACAATTTGGTGGCTTAAAAAAATTAAAGTTTTTCCTACACCCACAACTTACTGCAATCTTAGAATATTGGCAAAGCAAGCGTTGCTCTTAAATTGCTCTTTCCTTCAGTTCACCTTACAGAATATTTTAGAATACTGCTTTACGGAGAAGTATATCTGTGCCTATTTCACGGGCTTGACATCTTAGTATAAACAATATTTATATGTAAGTACTCTTCAGAGCAGTTAATTGTTCTGTGCTTCTGCAGAAGGTTTAATGCTGTGCCATTTTCTAGACTTATATCATTGTCTTTGTCATAGAATATTTCAGATTCTATATATTTAAAAAAAACAAAATACAAATATTATACAAATATATAAAAATATTATACAAATATATATATATATATTTTTTTAATTTGCCAGAGAAGACCAATGGTTTAAGAAAAGCAGATTCATTATGAATCAATAAAGCTAATTCCACATTTTTCTGACCACATATTTGATAAACTATGGCAGACTGGCAATTTGTTTTCACTGAAGATGCAAAGATACAGTGTTTTTTTTTTTAAAGAATACCAGCATCTTCAGAAAATTCAAATTTGTCCCCTGTCTGCATTTTTGCAATTTTTTTCAAATCTGTCAATATATGGAGTTACATTCATATTTTTATTCAAAAGCGCATTATTTCAATTTCAGAGCATTTCTCACAGATATTACGTTCAGATTTTGTTATAATTTCCCTCAAAGCCTTGCTCTCGATTGAAGACATTCAGATGGTAGAGTCAGAATTTGGCGTAAACAGAATGAGAACATGGATCCATTATGCCTTGTTACCACTGTGCAGGCTGGTGGTGGTGGTGTAGTGGTTTGTGGGATGTTTTCTTGGCACACTTTAGGCCCCTTAGTGCCAATTGGGCATCGTTTAAATGCCACGGCCTACCTGAGCATTGTTTCTGACCATGTCCATCCCTTTATGGCCACCATGAACCCATCCTCTGACGGCTACTTCCAGCAGGATAATGCACCATGTCACAAAGCTCGAATCATTTCAAATTGGTTTCTTGAACATGACAATGAGTTCACTGAACTAAAATGGCCCCCACAGTCACCAGATCTCAACCCAACAGAGCATCTTTGGGATGTGGTGGAATGGGAGCTTCGTGCCCTGGATGTGCATCCCACAAATCTCCATCAACTGCAAGATGCTATCCTATCAATATGGGCCAACATTTCTAAAGAATGCTTTCAGCACCTTGTTGAATCAATGCCACGTAGAATTAAGGCAGTTCTGAAAGTGAAAGGGGGTCAAACACAGTATTAGTATGGTGTTCCTAATAATCCTTTAGGTGAGTGTATAGGCCTTACAATCAGCTGACCCCACATGTGACTTTAATTACTGGTAGTATGATTAGGTCTAAAAAGCCTAAAACACCTAACAGCCCCACACACAGGTTTTTAACAGACTTTTACATCTCAAAAAATGGGCTTATGAAATTCAATATCCCCAATAAAGTACATAACATTGTTATCCAACAAAGAAGAAAACGAAAAACAATCAATGGGACATTTCCATAAATACAAGCATACCCTACACAATTGAAAATCTTTACCACACACCTATCATAAAACCTACTATTATTAAGTGAGTACATTAACACACAATTTCCGATAAAAGAATGGTTTTATATCAAATTCTTCATTAAGACCCTGGGGAGACATTGTATTTAAAAAGTGAATCCAAAAAGTTTCCCATTGGAGAAGCCTTTTATCATGATCTCCTCCTGTAGGTAGTTATTTAACCCGCTCCACTCAATGTATTTAACGGCGCTGACATTATGTCCGGCTAGTTTAAAATGAGCTGCGATGGGACTGCGCTCATCCCCTGTTCTAATGGTACTTCTGATTCTAGTCCGTAGCGCTCTTGTTGTTTTGCCTACATATGCTAAGCCACACGGCAGCAGATAAGATAAATAACATGTGTGGTGCTACATGTAATGGCACCGCAAATGGGTATTGTCTTGCTAGTGTATGAATGATTAAAGCTTTTACACTTACGCGTGTACGAACACAGTGTATCCCTCTTTTAACACTTCTAAGAGAACAAAATTCTTTCACGGGTAATACCAAAATTTTCCAGAGTTTACACAAACGCCATGTGGCGTTTTATAGATGATACTGATGTCCTGTTCCCGTGAAGGCAACACGGAGCTGCACCACAAGCTGATAGTAACACTGAAGAGAAGAAGAGTTACGATACCTACACCGTCTCGTCCAGATGCAGTGACTTAAAATGGCAAGTTTACTGTTGCAGACCACAGTTTTTTGCAAATAGTTCAAACTTAAAACTCATTGTTGTGAATCTTCGGCGTAAACTTGCCTTAAATCAAATGCCCCCCAAGGGCACCTCATTGCCCCCTTTCCAAAATATTGCTGCCAGCCCCCCGTCGTCCTCTGAACACCTCTGGGGGGGCGGTACAACTCCCTTAGAGAAACAATGCTGTAACTGGTAAAACCACCTTTAGCAGCAAAGACTACTGTATAACTACATCCAAGTGTTTGATGAGTATTAGGTTAGGTTCAATAACTACTGTATAACTACGTCCAAGTGTTTGATGTGTATTTGCAGAACTGCATTACCGATAACTCTGTTACATTTGTAGGTTTTACTGCATGAACTCTCTGAATTCATGATTCCTTTAATAAAGGCCTCCTGGTCATTCCAAAGCCATGACCCTACCATTACCATAATTTAATGATATGAGGTTCTTAAAACAGCAGACCAAAGTAAATAGCAGAAAATGAAATTGTTATTATTATAAGTATTACTGTCTGGAATATGCATCAGTACTAACCGTAAGTGGAAAATGACATCTAACATGCTAGAAACAGATTTGTGTTTGTGTTTTTTAAATCTTTAATATTGTCAACAACCCTCATTACACATACTCCTATTGTCATTGTTCTGTGAGATGACTAGCTCTTTTAGTCTCATTTTCAGGTGGCAACGTGGCATAGTGGCAGCTGTCGACTATTGTTTGAGCGGTCCCTGGTTCTAAGTGCCTAACTGCTTATTTGCTTCTACTACTTCTGCTGTAAATGATCATTTGTTTGGAATCAACTTAACCAGTTAAATAACAGTTAAATTGATTTAAAAAGACGTATTTTCTAGGACTGTACATCTTGTGTCTCATTGGGTGTTAAAGAGCAATGTGCAGGTTGGACACCTCAATATAGCATAGTGTACATTAATGATAAATAACTAGATTGGAGAAATAGATAACTATTAAAGATAGAAATATTTAGAGATAAAATTGTGATTACAAATAACATTTCCATCTATAAATCACCGACCGGAAGTGACGTAAAGCGAGGAAGTCTGGTAAATTCATGCTCAAATTACTATGGACGGTGATGATGAAACCGAGCTCTTACGATTATAGCTGCTGTAAAACTTTCTCTATATCTCACACTGTCTCTCACCGCTGCTCTAACTACATCGACAACCGCAATGAGAGAGCAGAGCGCAGCTCGTATTTGCCTCTGCCTGCATCATGACGCGTTGCTACCCGGACAGAGCCTGACTTATAATGGGCACAGTTTCATCAAAATCCTGCTTTAGGTTTTGTATAACACCTTATGTAGCAATTCCTACATATGAGACCTCTTCCGACAACATTAAGTATTATTTCAGTTATCAATTCAACCTGCACATTGCTCTTTAACTTAACAATAATGATATAGGGCTTCAAGCCATGTTTTGAATCTGGATAACTTTTTAAAAATCTTCTGGTTTCTGCAGGCTATATCGAGAGTGTTTGTCTTTCCCCAAGGGTTTTGAGCCATGACTTCCCTGGCTGGGATTTCACCCTCTCTTGCACTCTCAGATAATCCCTAGAATAATATTCTCTTGCGAGTCAGTACCCTCTTGCATTTATCCCATTCCTTAGTTTATCTTACAGAGTCAGCTGTCATTTAAAGAGATTCCTCTGCCCTTATTTCTTTACATCGTCGTCTATTAAATATTAGCACACTGCAAATCTCTACACAGGCTTGATGAACCTTCCATGTTTCTTTCCACAGCCTCCCAAAGTCAAATGCCTGACCAGAATATGGCACCCCAACATTGCTGAGACAGGGGAGATCTGTTTGAGGTAATAAACTCCTTCTTACGTTGCCACACTCTTTGGACCGTCAACCTACAATATGTTTATGAATTTCAGCATCTATGTAATTGTTTGTTAATACATGCATATGTTATATGCAGTTACCAATAAAATACATTAGAATGTACTAGAAAAGAAATGTCAACCTGATATGAAACACTAGAATGTTGCCTGGGATGTTCCAGTATTCTGGGATACCAACATTTGTGCTCATGCTGCTATAGTCTGGGTTTGGGTTTGACCTACCGGAGTTTTCCCCTATTTTCTTGAACATTATGCGTATTTACAACCTGTATGTCATAAATCATTGGTAGGAAACTAGATTTGTTATTTCAGAGCTTGAAGACATGAGGAGGAAATCATTAGTGCCTCATGAGTTTTTCTAATGTACTGTAGGTCTTTCTCTTTGTGTTCATTGGAGAATTGACTCAACAGTCTAGAAAATGTTCCTCTCAAAAGAAATGTGAATATTAAAAACAGGATGAAGGATAGATTCTTAACATTTTTTTTCAATCTCAACACAGTTTAGCTTCTTTGTATCGAAAAAATATATTGTTAAAGCATGTTTTAAGCACTATAGCCAAACTTACTCTAGAAAGTTGCCCTTCTACCTCGAGGCCAGATGGATTCAGAAATATTAAAGTCTAGTGCTGGCTCCTTGGCCGTTGCTTTATTACTAACCCAACAAAATTGCTTCCTCTGGATGTGCGCTCGGTTGAACTGTCTTTCCTTTCTAGAAAGTGATTATTTGGTAGAGAAATGGCTTCTGTAATGGAAGGCCGTAACTCAGCACAGAATATCAAAATGACATCACCATACTTCCCTACAAAGGCAAAAGACCTTAACTCGCCAGAGTGTAGAACTGAGAAAAATTACTTCTAACAAATTTTTAACCAAAATTTAAGTTGAAGCGTTTTGCCTTTGCAGGGCAGTATACACTTTCAAGTCGTGTCTTAACTGTTTTCTAAAGTGGATTTCTAGGCATCCAGGAACTGAGCATTGCTATCGAATGCTTTATGTAAGCAGGATCATTTTTATCTATTTTAATTCCAAAGTCTTAAGCTAACATGAACCTATTAGGCAATCCTTTTTCCCTTTCATAGGGAGCCCTGGTATTGAAACAGGACTTTCTCAGACATAGACATAATTTAGAAGATGCCTCGTGACAGTTTTGGAGAATTGGCTCGTGACAAATTTACTCACCTTCGGCCTCATTGCTTTCCACACTCCTGAGGTGTGCGGTTATTCCCTGACAACGCACGGTCTGTCGTGTGTTAATGCTTACTTCTTAAACTTGATTAAATGAAACCTAGACACAGAGATACTCGCTCACACTGTAAAGGAGACAAAGATGAGGAAAACTCATTGACTTATAATGTGGTTACGTGAAATCTGATGCACTGTCTATCTGGTCAAGGTGATGGAAGTAGTTTCACTTGGATAAGTGCAAGATCATTAGCTCTACAAAGGGAGTTTGTCTTCAAGCCATAGTTCGATTTTTACCATCTAAGATTGAAACAAGTTAAAGCTTGGATTTGTACAAATGTTCAGTATTGGTCTAAGAGCAATGGCCCTTGATTGTAATCCTAGATCTGCCCACATCTGCGTAATGGTAGATCAGTACGTAAAGCTTTGTAGTTGTCTAGGTAATGGTAGATCAGTAGTTAAAGCTTTGTAGGTTTCTGGGTAATGGTAGATCAGTAGTTCAAGCTTTGTAGGTTTCTGGGTAATGGTAGATCAGTAGTTCAAGCTTTGTAGGTTTCTGGGTAATGGTATATCAGTAGTTAAAGCTCTAGTTGTCGGGGTAATAGTAGATCAGTAGTTAAAGCTCTAGTTGTCAGGGTAATAGTAGATCAGTAGTTAAAGCTCTTTCATGTGAACAAAAGATTATTGGTCAGAATTGTGGTTCACTTCACCCATGGTCAGATTGGAGTGTTGCGTTCCAGTTACCCATGTCCACGTACAAGTTGTTCATTAGCTTGTTTGCATCAGAGTTTTCGAGTTCTCCTTTTATTCAGAAATTTTGTTTGTTGTGATAATTGAACAAAACAGAACTTTAAAAATGTTCACAACACAGCATTGCTGAGAGCAGCTATTCACAATGGGAAGATAAGGAATACATCTCTTGTTGATGTTTACGTTGATATCTAGTTTATAGCAGATACGTTTATTTACGTTAGTGCTTTTTTTTTTCATTTTCAGACCAGTAAATTGCTTGCTTGATCTCTGACAGTAGATCATTTTTCAATATTTTTTCCCATGGTTTCAGGTATTGTGATGGGGATCTGATTTTTACTGGTTTCTATTTCCCCAGCTTGTTGCGGGAACACTCTATCGATGGCACTGGCTGGGCCCCAACCCGAACGCTAAAGGTGAGCCTTAAGATTTAATCTGTATACATTGTCTCTGGGGGGTTTTAAGCCTTGGTCTCCATTTTGAATTCTTGTGTGCATCTACATGAAAACCTGAAATGCATTAACCTGTCCCAAGAATACCTCTGTCTTGGCTTCTTTGTGTCCTCAAGGATTGTAGTATGTTCTATACAATAACAATGCTACAGGTATGCGGGCCCAAAATAAAGACTAACACAAAATCTGTCTGAGAGGCTCCGCTTGTAAACAACCACCATAACTGCATTCAACTGATGCATTTATTAAGCCTCCATTTGGCAATTTAAATTTGTTTCGTTCCGCCACCTGGGGGAGTATGAAACTGTATCTTGGAGAGGGGGTCCTAACACTAACTATCCCTCCTCATCATAGACCTCACTCCAGAGTAGTAAAAAGTAGAAAGTAAATGACTCGGCTGAGATAACCCCTTTTGGGAAGTTCACTGACCAGATAATGGGAGTTTATAACTAACTAGTGACTCGTTAGTTATGAACTTCCTTTAGTTGGTCATTTTGATCTAACTAGGACATTCCTCAAACTTGTGAACTCCAAACCCAGAAGATTACTTTTATTTTGTAGTTTTTACAACTCTGCCTCAATCTACATCTCATCTTTAAAGCCCCTTCTGAAGTTTATGCTGCTACCGATGGAGTATTTAAATGTATGCTGAGAGTGGACATTGCTATTCAATGTGCCAGTAGTGATTGTGAGCATGGACGGGGTTAATCTGGGTTAATCCTGCTTCCTAAATCTTATAAAATCTTAATGAAGAGTTAAGTGAGTGGTTTGAAACCAAGCACGCACCCTGAATTTATTTTTCAGAAAATAATGTTGCTAATATTAATAAAATCGTGTCTTCTCTAAAAAGGAGGAGATCTTCAACTTTAAGCAGAAGTAAGAATGTACAGTACGATATACATCTCAGTGTTACGTTACGAAGATTGAGTCTTGAGAACTGCCTAGTCTTTTAAGCGTGTGTGTATGTTATTAAACTCAAGACACCATAATTTCATAGAACAAGGACCTTTAATATCAGTGATGGTTGTCTCTTGGTAACATGCTAATTTATTACCCTCAGGGTATTAGCTAACAATGATTTGGAACTCTCCCGTAGTTTTAATTTGTTAAGGGCACATACACTCACTGGCCACATCATTAGCTACACATGTTCAACTGCTCGTTAATATCTACTCAGAAAGTCAATGCATTTTGGCATGTAAACATGGTCAAGATTATCTGCTGAAGTT
The DNA here is from genome assembly GCA_016801145.1 of Umbra pygmaea. Taxonomy (NCBI): domain Eukaryota; kingdom Metazoa; phylum Chordata; class Actinopteri; order Esociformes; family Umbridae; genus Umbra; species Umbra pygmaea. The sequence continues at coordinate 36,816 of JACXGM010000682.1, read as the reverse complement.
CAAACCAAGCATCAGAATGGGGAAGAAAGTTGATTTTAGTTACTTTGAATGTGCCATGGTTGTTGGTACCAGACGGACTGGTTTGAGTATTTCAGAAAGTGCTGATTTATTGGGATTTTCTCGCACAACCTACTCTAGGGTTTACAGACATTGGATGGATGAAACATGTGCGCAACCCTCGCCATCCCATAGATATGTCCAAGAAGTGGCGGAGCTGCCGACAAGGCAGGGTTAGTGGGAATTGGGGAATAAAAATTATATATGAAATAAAACAGTAAACTAAGGCTACAATAAGTCCACAAAAACTGGACAATACAAGATTGGATAAATGTTGCCTGGTCTGATGCGTCTTAGTTTCTGCTGTGACATTCAGATGATAGGGTCAGAATTTGGCGTAAAACAATACAAAAGCATGGATCCATCCTGCCTTGTCAATGGTTCAGGCGTGTGGTGGTGTAATGGTATGGGGGATATTTTATTGTCACAATTTGCTGAGTATTGCTGCTGAATATGTCCATCCCTTTATGACCACAGTGTACCCCTCTTCTAATGGCTACATCCAGCAGGATAATGCGTCATGTCACAAAGCTCACATCTTCTCCAATCGAGCACCTTCGAGATGAGGTGGAATGGGATATTCACATGAAAATCTGCAGCAACTGCATGATGCAATAATGTCAATATGAACCAAAATCTCTGAGGAATGTTTCCAGCACATGTTTTAATCTATTCCACTAAGAGTGAAGGCAGTTCTGAAGGCAAAAGCGGGCTCTAACACGGTACTAGCAAGGTGTACCTAATGTAATGCCCAATGAGTGTACATTTTGACTGACAGGCATGGTGCTGAACATGTGCTATGCATTGTAACTGTTTCATTTCCAGATTTTGGGTTTAATTCCTCCAGCCTAGATCTGAATGTTGACAGATGGGATAAGCCAATATGATACCAGAGGAATCAAAACTATAGTATGTAGGGAAAATACAGATAATTTTAATGATAAAGGTTTCCAGGCGAGAAATTAAGTGGCTGTGGACTGGCTGTGTTTCAATAGTGTGTCACCGTTTGCAGAGGTTGTCATGACTCACAAACCACAGCACCCCCACCTCTCATAAAACAAACTACCGTCCATCTCTCTTTCTGCATCACACCTACTGACCGTCACATCGACTACCATCCTTTTAAATTGAGGTAATGTAGTTTTACTGTAATGTACAATTATCAATTAACCCTCAACTCAAAGTCATTGAATCAGTTGACGACGCAAGGGATGTGATGTGTTCCGTCGCAGGGACTGATGCTGTAGTTGTCGTCGATGCTGTAATCACCGTTATTGTAGCTGTACCTCTCTCTCCCACCTCAACTCTCCAGAATATTCTATGCACAGGCCTTTTTAATGTTAATGAGCCCTGCACACGGGCTGCTTTCCAAATGACACCAGCCTCCTTATAGTGCACCACATAGGCCCCGGGCTCTACAGCACTGCACAATGGGTAGTGAATAGTGTGCCATATGGGACACTGCTAGCCATTAGTACGGTTCTATTTGAGTGGCCGTTGGCCGGCCCGGGGGAGATGGATGATGAGCCTGCTGCTTCTTCCTGTGCTCTAATGGCCCTGGCCCCATCAGGAGCTTGTTAGCTAGGCCAGCTACACCTACCACGCTTATCATCTTAACACTATGTATAGGAGCCTGCCTGGCCTCCACACAACTAATACACAACTGCAACATTCTTATTTGCTGTGAGATAAGGCTTCCTGTGTATAGTTTAGTTAGTAGGTCTGGCGTCTCCATGTGAACCTCTTAGAGGCTTTTCATGCTAACCATCACCTCGGATTACAATGAACATCGCTGTCTACAAGGCAAAGTCATCTGCTTCAAAGTGTTACTTGAGACTTGTTTCAAAGAGCTGTTCTTAGGCAAAATACATTGCATCACCTGGACACTGTGGTAATTTGTTGATAATGTTCTGCAAACATCTGAGATGCCTTATTGGTTTTTCATTTCAAGTTTTTTCCCAAATAACATTTTAAATCCAAATGAGAGAAGCTATCATCAAGGTAGAAAATGCTAAGCTATTTGAGAATATAACACTTAATTTTTTCTTCCCTTTCAATATGCGGTATGGTGAGGGGCACTCACATGGATCATCTTACCAAGTCTCTGGCTGATTATTTTTGCACTTCTCATCCAACACAAAGCCTTTAGTCAGATCATGCATGGGATGATTACGCCCACAAACTATACTTCCGCAATTGAAAGTCAAGAGTCGCTTGAGAGCGATGTCGCTACGTAGATAATTTGACTTATCTATCCCAAATCCCGGGCTGGATGTCCATCCTGGTAACTGACTATCATGATGTAGACTGTCCGGCATTGCAGCGTCTTAGCCCACTACGCATTGCTGACACCCTGAAAATAACTTGTTTTGTTCTGTTTTCTACCAATGTTTCGTTATTAAAAAAGTTGCATGTCTGACTATTTCTTCATGTTTGCAGTAGTCATAATATGTTCTTAAGTGCTACACTGAGTCAGCATTCACTTGTTTGTCTGTCTGTTTGAGTGTGATTGCGCGTGCCATAATTTATTGATTCCCAGTGTTCAGCAGCCTAAATGTTTGCGCCTAATGTTTGCATATCTTCTCACAATGTCCCTGTTGTTTAGGCCAACATACCACAGTGTCATCTGCACATTTCATGGAGTTGGTGTTCTGCGGAGCCTCACGGACATGTGTGAATAGTAAAACAGAGGGCTGACAATACACACCTGAGGAGCACCAGTATTAAGTCTGATTGAAGATGAGGTAGTCTGCCTATGAAAATTAGGTAATAATGATGGCAAGAGTAGCAGAAATGTAGAAAAGTAAAGGGGGATCTTACAAAACACACACCCAAGTTAGCCACCATCTTAATCTGTGATTGATGGCTACCAGGCCTGTTCAGGCATTCCCGACGGGACAGCTGTGATGTTACTATCAGTTCAGACTTTTGAGGCTATCTACTGCTTGATACATACTCCCAATGCAATTATACTGCTATTGGTACGCAATGAAGGGACAGAATATACAAAAATGGGACAAAGTTTTGCTGGCTCCCAAGAAAAAGCTCATTCTGTTAGCTATCTGTCCCTTAAGAACAATACTAGGTTATTAGCTACAGTACCTTGTGCATAACCACCAACTGTTCTCAGTTTCTTTCAGGTCATCCATTTATTTTTCACTCATTTTCTTACAGGGTATACAGCCCTCTTATTCAAAACAAATCATAATATAGTGAAGAATGTGTCTATTGAATTACTGTGACAGGAGAATGGATTTCATTTTCATCATCCTCCATAGATTTTAATCTGTGCCTGTGTGTATTTAGTTTTGATACTGACATTATTGTTTGATTAAATTCTGCGACACTGAAGGTAATGTTTTCCTGAAAATATCCCCGCCCTAAATGCCACAGCGAGTCTGAGTGCATATGATCAACCTCTGAGAATGGCTAGACAAATATAACTAAGAAACGGTAGGGAGAAGGTCAAAACTAAGATGCATTCTGCCAATCAGAGGACTCTATCAAATCGTGCAATAATTGCAAGTGTATGTCTTTCTAATCATAAACGTGACCATTTTTATATTTCATTATATTGCGTAATGCTATGATCATACAGTACTATATACACTGATCATACAGTACTATATACACTGATCATACAGTACTATATACACTGATCATACAGTACTATATACACTGATCAGCCATAACATTATGACAGTTGAAGTGAATACACTGATAATCTCATTATCATATTAACTGTCAGTGGGTGGGATATATAAGGATATATCATTTTTTGTTTCTTATTTTGAAATACTTGTAAACCTTGAAGAATACCACTGTAATATTCATATTTTTCTACCCCCAGTTGTTGAGAGAGTGTGACAAAGTTTTGGGGGACATAAAAATAAGTAAACAACACTATATACATATTTTCTATGTTTTTAAAAACCCAGCCATTAAGTGTTTCAGTATGATGACCCCCTCTGGGGACGGTACAATGTCATGCAGTTCACTCCTACAGTGGACAGATGCAGACCCAAACCAGACAGTGATGGAGAACGAGAGGATGGACTCTCAGATTAAGATCTTAAGCCACCTCAGGATTTACTTGGAGATGTTTTTTTCTTTAACCAGCTGCCACAACTGCTATAGTTGGATGCACAATAACAGACTAATAGCCATTGTCTACATCGGATTAATTAATGCCAGTGTTCGTGTCCTTCAGTGGAACTCAGGGTCTCATAGCCTCCGGTTTAATTAATCTGTCAGGCCTGAGGCCTCCTCCCTGGTCGATGAACCCATAGAGTGGGCATGCGAGAACTACAGCTCATCTGATTAAACACTGTGGGTGGGGGGGGGGGGGTCAAGTGTTGTTTGTAAAAGTGTACGTTACCAGGTTTCCCATAATAAAGCCCATCAACTCTTTCTGTGTACTTATGCTCTGCTCGAAACACTTGCTTTGGCTGCATTTAAAATGCCTATATTAAGGATGTCTAGCCCTTTTAAACTCTTGAGCTCCCAGCTGTCTCCACCAGTCCAACAGTTTTTCCATTCAGCCCGGAAGCAGCTCAAACATCCACAGATAGAGGACCAGGTCAAACCGTTCCCTATATAACTGTGCAGCTTGTTTCCTAAAGGCATAGCAGGTATTCACCCAGCCAACATATTCTAGAGGAGGGAGATGATCCTTCATTTTGTTTGGTTTAGCGTTTGCCCTTGCCTAGCCTTGTACTGCTACATGAACATGTGACAAGTAATGCTTATTTTTTTAAGTTGTATTCTTGAGGATTAATTTTATTATTACTCAAACCTGAATAGTTGAAGTAAAAGTGAGGTATTTGCTTTCTTTGGAGAATATCTATGTGTGCACAGTTGTTGGGTAACTATTATTGTGCATAATAATTATGCAACTGAACGTTTCCCACCTCACTTGATGATTGTCATCTGTTAAAGTGAGAATAATAAAAAACTACTCAAAATGTACAAATTAAAATGTCTGATATTTTCTAAACAATTCAGTGACCTATATTAACCCTTCTAACAGTCAGAAACCTTTTAATCATGTAGTCTGTCAGGTTCTATCTGTTGACAATCATCTTTTTGTGCAGAGGCAACCACAGCCTCCCAGACACTGTTCAAAGAGGTGTACTGTTTTCCTTCACCATAAATCGACCATTTTCAGAAGGGACCATAGTTCTCAATAGGGTTTTGGTCAGGTGAGGAAGAAGTCAGAGACCAAAATGCTGTAGAGAACACAGGTTTACTTATCACAATTTAACCAAGGTCTTATGTTCATACAATCAAAATAACAAACAAACGGTCCCTCTTTGGGCTCTGGAATAAATTAACTGAACTGGGTTTCTCCGCCCCCCCTTAACTATAGTCGTTCTCCCGGCATCCTTCTGCCTTAGATTGCTCAGATGGGTCCGTGGGTTGGTCCTCTCCAGGTCTCCCTGTTTGAGTCCTTGAATATTCCCTTTTACGCATCCCTCGTTGTCAGGGTGTCCAGGTGCTTCCTCCTGGAGTACACACGTCTTGGAGTACACACGTCTTACCCTTTAAACCAGCCATGCGTTGGAGTACTTCAATGGAGGCAATGGAGCATTGTTCTGCATAAAAATCATGGTCTGCTTGAAGAATACAGGCTTTTCTGTACCACTGCTTGAAAAAAGTGTATTCTAAAAACTGGCAGGAGGATTGGAAGTTCATCTTCAACCCGAAAAGGTCCAACTAGGTCATCTTAAATAATACCAGCCCATACCAGTACCCCACCTCCACCTTGCTGGCATCTGAGTCGAAGTGAAGCTCTGTGCCCGTTAGTGATCCAGCCATGGGCCCATCCATCTGGTCCATCAAGAGTCACTCTCATCTCATCAGTCCACAAAACATTTGAAAATTCTGTCTTTAGATATTTATTGGCCCAGTCTGGATGTTTCAACTTGGGTCTTGTTCAGTGGTTGTTGGGTTTCAGCCTTCCTTACCTTGGCCATGTCTCTGAGCACTGAACACCTTGTACTTCTGGGCACTCCAGGTAGGCTGCAGTTCTGGAGGATAATTGCAGTTAATTTCCGTCTTTTTACCACAACTCGTTTCTTCCGACACTGTTGACTATTTTGAAACAAAACATTTTATGTTCTGTGATCACACTGCAAAAAGTCCTGTCTTAAAAATCTTGTTCCATTGGCAAAAAAGTATATTTATCTCGTATTCAGGTCAAAAAATCTAACCATCCTTAAAATAAGACATATTTACTTAACAAGCTATATTTGTATTAGATAAAAAAACTTGTTTTTAGTAAATATGCCCTGAAAATCTGTGTAATTTTTCTTGTTCCATTGGCAGATTATTTTACTTATTACAAGCAAGAAATACCTTGTATTCATAGTTTATTTACTTGTTTTTGTAGAGACATTTTTTGCAGTGCACGCCTCAATGTCAATTTTGCCTGAGGAATAAATCTGCCTAATAATTATGGACATTCTTGATATAGGCTGTTGATCTTCTTAGGCCACTCCCTCATAAATACACATGACCTGATATGCCAATAAGCATTCCGGTTTATATAGCTTGGAGTTGGAACATATGCATAATAAATATGATATGGTTAAAATACTGACTAAATTGTGTACAGTACAGCAACACAACAGATGTCGCCCTAGCCGCCGATTCTTTTCGCACTGCGAGTCCAACACGGAAGCCTTTTAGTCAGATCATGCACGGGATGATTACGTGCGCTGATTACACTTCCGCGATTGAACCCACAGGTGCCTCGTCTGGACCCAAGGAGTCGCTGGAGAGTGACGTGGTAGGATAGATAATCTGATTTATCTAACCCAAATCGCAGTTAGTGTATGTAATGAAGCGACTTAGCCCCATTATGCCATTCGGATTCCCCAGAAGCAAACTATAATGTTGATACATTAAATTAAAAACAAATGAGATTTGGATGTTTGCATTTTTTTCGTAAACCATTTAGTTGTTTTCATTGTAGACATATTCTATGACACAGTTATATGCAAAGGTATGGACACCCTGGGAATAAGATAATATTTCTGTGGAAAATGTATCTTTCTGTGAGCAGAAGTTGGCCTGACCTCTACAAGGCACAAATTAATTATGACAGTATTCTGCACATGTTTATACGGGATACTATTTATTTGTATATATTCCATAGATTCAAAATACATTCCACAAATAACCTTTTAACCAGGCACACCTGTTAATAGAAATTAATTCCAGGTCCATTCTCATTAAGCTGGTTGAGAGAATGCCAAGTGTGTGCAAAGCTGACATTAAGGCAGCTTCAAAAAAATCAAGAATATATTTGTGTTTAAAACTTTTGATTACTACATAATTACTTGTGTTGTTTCATAGTGTTGATGTGTTCAATATTATTCTACAATGTAGAAAATATAAAAATTAAGAAAAACCTGAATGAGTAGGTAAGTTTTGACTGGTAACGTATGTCGATGTCACACTGTTGAGTTGAAAGTCAGGTGTTAGTATGATTCTTCTATGGATAGTAAACTCAACATCTGATAATTTCACCAAAAAACAATTGACTGCATTACAGCTAAAAATGTCCCAACACCAACCGATTATTTTATACTACCAGCTGATTTGAATGGCGTTTAGCTGTAGCAGTTGGCAGTTCTGCATGGGTGCCTTTGTACACAACTGTATTTGTATGTAAAATGGATAGGTATTTGGCTTAGTGTAGGCCTATGCATTACAAACACATGATAATGGATAGTTTGACCAGGCACTCAATTGTTTGTTTGTGTGGGAGACTTAGCAGTGATGTGTTCTGGAGAGGGTGACTGTCTCTCTTCACTGTCAACTCCTGGCACCTTTCTGCTTTGCGGCAGAGCTCCAACCCACACAGCTACTGTCACATCCCTACCAGGCAGCGTGCACATGCACAGTAACTCAGGTGCACAACATCTATGCCAATTGATAAACATAGGTACAGTACACAATCGTAGACACCAAACCATTTACACACACACCCACAGTACTTGACACATTTTGAATGGGCATCCTGACTCGTGTCAGTGGATTTTTTTTGTAAATTATTTGGCTCTCCATTGTAGTTAAATGTCCAAAACTAGGGACGGGCAAAGATACAACCAAATGTATTTTAATATAAGATACCAAATACCTTTTGTTTGAAGTGTGTCAAAATAAACTACAAAATACACCAGCCACACCATGTATAATCTATGAAATAAACTATTTTACAAGGGTTTGTGAAATCACTTAGCAAACCTTCCATTTATCGGCCTATTTGATCCATCCCTTCACCAGTACACTGACTCTGTTGATGGTCCCGTCTCTTTCTCCAATCTCATTCTGATTTGCGTCAAAAGGAAAACAACATTTGAGGTGTGTATTTTCAAGTATAGTGCCCATATAGTTTTGTTCAATAGCAAACTTATTTGGGAACAATTCTCACCAAATACAAAACAGCCCCCCATTCGACACACAGACATAAACACGAGTAGCTACAACAAACACGAGTGGTGGATGGGTTGACAACCTGCTCTTTAATGGCGTTGCAGCACAACATTTTTAATGAAAATAAGGCACGTGTATTTAACAAGTTATACCGTATCATGGCATTGTGATGTTGTACAACACTGAAATGCTTTATTATTACTTTTTTGTTCACAACCAACAAAAAAGTAGGCTTAAAGTAGCAAGCTAACGTTAACTGTGAGGGCTGCCACTCAGGTCTATAGTTGGCTAGGCCATTACGTAAAAAGGTAAACAATTTGGCCTAGGCTACTTAAACGATCACCAAAATGTAACATGAAGTGTTTAACATTTTTGAAAATTATGCAAAAAATCTAGGGAAAGCTGGCAACCGACACATTTTTTTCTTCAGGTATGGATACATTTTCTGTTCTGATCTCAACAAGTCTGAGCAAATGACATGTGTCAATGTGTTTAAAAGAGTAGACATCAAGCATTTTTATGATGTCATCATGTAGACTTCCACAAAAAATACAAAACACTAAAGTATTTTGATACAGAATTTAAAGCCATTTTCTAAAAAGCCTAACAAATACAAATTAAATTCTAGAAATATGTATTTTATCATAAATACTGCCCATCCCTGTCCAAAACTGACTTCCATCATAACGTCCTTATTTCTCTTTTAGCAACCCCTTCAATAAAGTCACACACACAATCACCTCCACTTCATTGATGCATGGCAGCCATTTTGTGCCATAACGCTCACCACACATCACCTATCAGGTGGAGAGGTGAGTAGTTATATATGCCAATTAGGAATAAGGGGGATTATTAGGTGGCCATGATTGATATGAGGCCTAGTTGGAAATGTAGCCATGACACCAGGGTTAACACCCCTACTATTATGATAAGATCCATGGGATTTGTAATGGCAAAGAGTCATGACACCCGTTTAACATCCCATCCGAAAAATGCACCCTACGCAGGGTAGATGTCCCCATTACTGCCCTGGGGCATTTGGAATGATCTTTAGACCAGAGGAGAGAGTGCCCCCTGCGGTCCCTCCAACACCACTTCCATTAAAACTGGCCTCCCATCCAGGAAACAAACAGGCTCAACCCTGCTTAGCTTTAGAAGAAAACCAGCAGTGGAATACAGGGTGCTATGCTGCTGGCTACTTGATCATTAAGCTCTAACCTGTGTCATGGATTTATTGTTCTATTGAATATCACCAAGGTAACGGAGGGGGAGGGAGCAATGTCTACTTGTTTTCTTATACATTATTGTCTCATTGGTTGTGGTATTCATTCCTCAGTGTACATACGGTAAGCTATGAACACTAGCGCATTGTTAAGATGTCGGTCACTACACCTGAATTATGTTTGTTCATGGTCTGGTCTACATGGAGCTTTGGATCTGCATCATGAACAAACCACAGACCTAGCTAAGGATTGTAAACAACAAGCTAATTATACCCAGTGGTGTTACCAATGTCAAGATCACATTAGAGACATTTCCCAAATGGCAGTGAACAGTATGGAGGAAGAAGCTCATCAAAAACGAGGGCAGGTCCTCTAGAGAAAGGCGTTGACTCAATTTAATTTAAATGCAAATCCCCCAACTGTCAATCACGGTTTCAAACAGCACTTTGCATCACATGCGAGGAAAATAATGCTTGTTATTTTATTAAAATGTGTGTTTTCTCTTGTCTGGCACTCTGATTGTCTTTGCGCTTTATTGGACCCCCCCTTCTGTTTTATTATGAAAAGGCTAAATTATGAGAAAATTGGCCCCATTTTGTTTTTTTCAAGGCATGTCTAAATTTCTGTGCATTAACTTCTACCATTAGGAATCCCCATGAGGGACGAGTCCATTAACAGTAATGTTTCCTTGTTTTAATGAACCTCGCATTCACCTTCTCTCTTACAATCAAGTGGCTGTCTGGTAGTGTGCACTCCTGCTCTCCTTGAGGAGTGTTGCTTGACTGAACCCCATCAATCCCTCCCTACTGAGTGTTTCTGACTGAACCCTATCAATCACTCCCTACTGAGAGTTTCTGACTGAACCCCATCAATCCCTCCCTACTGAGAGTTTCTGACTGAACCCTATCAATCACTCCCTACTGAGAGTTTCTGACTGAACCCTATCAATCACTCCCTACTGAGAGTTTCTGACTGAACCCTATCAATCACTCCCTACTGAGAGTTTCTGACTGAACCCTATCAATCACTCCCTACTGAGAGTTTCTGACTGAACCCTATCAATCACTCCCTACTTAGTGTCATTGATCGAAACCAATTCCTCTCAAGTTTGTCATCGTTTGGAGTTGGACTCTTTACTGTATTGAAAGGTTACTCAGTATACTGCAGTTTTATGAAGTACACTGTGTGTATCACAATGAACATAAAAAAGAAAATGAAAACCAGAGTTGTCTAAGGAGGTTAGAAATAAGGCAATAGCTAAGCATGGTCAGTGTAAATGCTATAAGAAAGGGGTGTCAAACCGGTTCCACATAGGGCCTAGTGTATATGCAGGTTTTTGCTTTTACCTTGTACCTGACTGATTGATTATGTCACTAATTGGTTAGGATCTCCCCTTCCATGGCAGTCGGGCTTTAATCTAAAGGAAAGACCAAAAACCAGCATACACTAGGCCCTCTGTGGAACCCGTTTGACACCCCTGCTATAAGGCCCTCTGTGAAGAGCTTGATTTTCCTCTGAGCACAGATGCCACTATTTTTATCAAGTTTAAGGCCCATGGGACCGTAGCCAGAAATCCCTAGATTTGACTGCAAGTGGAAGGTTGACCTAAGAATGCACCATCTGTTGCTGTCTGAATGAAAATGGGCTCCATGTTAGAAGACCCCACTTCTAAGAGAGAAACACAAGAAAAGACTAACTGGAGTTTGTCAAAATGCATGTGGAAAGCCAAAGTCCTTCTGGGAGAAGGTCCTTTGAACAGACAAAACAAAAGCATAGGGCTTTGGTAAATCCCCATTTCGCCATCTTTACAGGGGAAAGAAATATGCTTTCAAAGAAAAGAACACCATCCCTACCGTATAACACGGAGGAGTGATGTTTTGGGGTTTGCTCAGGGGGCCTTGAATCCGTACAGGGGATGATGAGATCACAAGACCTTAAAGGCGTTTTGGAGCAACCCCACACAGTGTCAGAAAGCTCTGTCTCAGTCACTGGTCGTGGGTCCTTCAGCAGGATAATAACTGGAAACATTCCTCAAAAAGCACCCAGGAATGGGTGAGATAAAAACATTGGACCATTCTGAAGTGGCCTTCTATGCGTCCTGATGTCAAGCCCAACAATCATCTGTGGAAAAAGCTGAAACTCACAGTTGGGAAAGGCACCCATCAAATCTGAGAGAACTGAAGTGGTATGCTCAAGAAAAGTGAGCCATACTACCAGTTGAGAAGTGTAGAAATCTCATTCAGAGCTACAGAGAGCACTTTATTGTTGTTATTGTCTCCAAAACCTGTGCAACTAAATATCAGGTTAAGGGTCACAATATTTTGTGACATTTTAATTTGTTTATATATTTACTGTACAGATATATATATTTCATTTTATTTCAGCTTTTATTTAACCAGGTAGGCCAATTTGAGAACTGATTCTCATTTGCAACGTTGACCTGGCCAAGATAAACCATAATAGTGCAAGACCACAAAGGTACACGTGAAATACACAAACTACAAAATCTAGGATACTCAAAGTATTCAGTAGAAAATCTATATACAATTTGTGCAAGTGAAGTCTGTTTATAGAGGTAGATGAATATGTATTTTGATGTGGCAGAGTAATAACAATGGATAAGAAACATTGAAGCATAACTATGGTAATAGTACGAAAAATACTGTGCAGATGATAATGTGCAAATTTGCCATGGTACACTTGGACATAAATGTGCAAAGACAAAGTTTAAATGACTTTACCGAAGTCTAGGATAGGTTTGTTAAAGTGATTTAAGACCATGTTGCAAAAATGTGTACACCCCAATGAAGCTTTTAGGATTAAACTTGGTAAAATGCAAATGAACTGAAATTCAAAAACAGACTAACCAATCATCACAAAGGTTGCTGTAAGATAATTGAAATTTTAATCTGCCAGGGCCCATGTTGGCAAAAGTAAAGAATATTGGGACTCCATACTTTGGTCAGATGAGACAAAGGTTGATCTTTTTAAAGCTGATGGCATCAAAACTATGGCGTCGCAAGGGGGAAGACTACAATGAAAAAGCATGGTACCTATAGTAAAGCATGGCGGTGGCTGTGTACTTCTGTGGGGTTGTGTGAGTGCTGCAGGTATGTACTGTGAAATATTAAAAGAGAAGATCTTTCTGCACCCTGGGTCGCCGCTCACTCTTTCAACATGAAAATAATGCAAAACATACTGTACATCCAAGGCCACTGCTGCATTTCTGAGGATGAACAAGATGAAAGTGATTCAGTGGGCAGGTATGTAACCTGACCTCAACCCAACAGAACACCTATGGGGAGTTCTGAAAAGAGCTAATTCTCCAAGAAGGGAGAAAGATGGATGTGTCAGTATGTCACCAACGTGTTAACTACATGTCCAGAGGAGTTGGTACTGTCCTTAATAATCACAGAGACCATACAAAATATTAGATTTGGTAGAATTTGTTGTAGGGTGTATTCATTTTTGCAACACCTCATTTGAATAAAATGTATTATTTTCTTATCCTGATGATGTTGGTGACCAACCTTTTATTTTCTTAATTGGAGCAAATGTTTCACAGAACTCAGTTTTGACAGATATCATCCAATTGTTCTGGTGTTCGCTGAAACATTTATACAAATCTTAATTTTCAAAGGGGGTGTACTCATTAATGCTGACTAGTGTATTATGATAGGGTAATTGTTTACATATTTTCCATTGGGATCTTGTAATTACCTTTAAAAGGCATTTTCCTCTATGTCCTAAAAATAGATATTTTAATGAATTCACTTCATAATCCCTTTTTCACAGTGTTTGATCAAGACAATTTGTATACTTTGTGCCAGGAGGCAGCCCACTTACGTAGTCAAAAAGGACCCAGTCTTCATTAGATACAATGGTGATAGTGAGATCCATGGCTTATAATATAATTAAGGCATTCAAATTGTTTGATTAAAAAATGCTCACACATTACGACCTGCTTATACCTGACTGAATTATTTCCTTCTTTTAACAGGATGAAAATATATGTGAGGGTGTTATATGGAAGTTAATTTATTTTTTGTCTCTTTCTGTCTTTCAGGATGTAGTCTGGGGATTAAACTCGTTGTTTACAGTAAGTACCTTTTAATGAATAAACCCATTTGACAACTTCATTAAAATGTGTTTTTATGTTCTTGAAGCATGTCTATATTTGAGTTTTAAATCATATTGCAAGAGGTATATTTAGGACGGGAGAGAAACAGCGAGATACATCTGTTTCTGAGCAATTTCCCAGGCAGTGTTGGGACAGAAAAGACCAAGTTTTCTGTGTTCCTGGAAGGGGCTGTGGCTGCTTGGTTGACCGAGTTGATAGCTTAGATTGTTCTGGCTGTCGCAGAGTGGTGCTGTTCATACCCTCAGGATTAGCACTTCATCACAAAACCAGGAGCTATCCTCAAAGGCATGCCACCCTTTTATCTCCTTAAAAACACACCAGGCCACACACCCCATCTCCATAGCAACAGGCTAACTACACTACTTTGTCTTTTAATTTCAATCCAGGGTGACATTCTGTACTGCCAGTGGCATTTGGTATCAGACAACAACAAACATGGTCTGTTTGGTTCGATCTGGGTTAGCAAGTGTTTGTTTATCGGTTGTTTATGTTTTCTTTTTGATACGAACCACCCATTACCTCTCTCGTTTCCTCCAGGATCTACTGAACTTTGATGACCCGTTGAACATCGACGCGGCTGAACATCATCTGCGTGATAAGGTAAGATTTGTACAAAGTCAACCATCTGTAGGGAGGTTTACAGTGGAGTCAAACAAATCTTTCAGGTCAACTGGGCACTGTGTATTATTGTACACTCAGTATCCACTTTATTAGGTGCATTTATACACTACTGGGTTGGATTTACTTTGCCCTTTTAACAGTCTATATTCTTCAGGCCAAGCATTTTACAAGGTTGAAAAAAGATCCACATGTTGGTCACAATGAATGCTTGTGCAGTTGTTGCCTTTCTCTTCACCTATCTCATTAATAAGATAATGTTACTCACAGGAGTCCCGTTGACTGTGTGGTCATTTTGTCCGTCTCACCCTTGATATAGCAGGCCACACCCTTGATATAGCAGGCCACACCCTTGATATAGCAGGCCACACCCTTGATACAGCAGTGATAACGTTGTGGTGTAACTAATAAATACGCTACTTAACTCTAGAACCGCCAAACCCAGCAGCCATTTGGCTTTTGAGTTTGTAATTAAAATAAATCTGTGATTTTTTTTCCAGATATTTTTACTTTACTATTTATTTTTGTGCCGACTTTTTACCTTTACTCCTTACATTTTTAACACGAATATCAGTACTTTCTACTCATTACATTTTACAAAATTGTCTTGCTACTTTAGTTTCAAATAATTTCTGTGAAGTTACCGTTAATATTTCTCCCGTCATCAATAACAAATTCAATCTAATTGGATGGAAATATACATTGCATTTGACACACCCCTACGAGACAACTCGACAGATTCGGTGGCATTCATTCGCGGCAAATCATTGCGGCTTGATCGCGGTAACGTTAGCATAGTATGTACGGTGACATGATTGAAAATGAAGAAAACGGAGATCCCAGAGATTCGATAGGCAGCAAGGCATTCCCAATCATCCTTGGCCTTATCTGAGGGAGATGTTGGACATAGTAGTCATGAAGAATGTCTCCTGGCGAATGTGCTGCAAATTTGAGCTATACATTTGAACACTTTGCGGTCTCTCTCTTCCTGCCCATCCCACACACACACACACACACACACACACACACACACACACACACGCTTTTTCACTCACTCACTGTTCTACACGCAATAACACTATGACACGTTCAACATCACAAAAGGTGTGTACCGGTATATTTATCCTATACAAAAATTGTAATTATGACACGTTACACTATACAGAAGGTCTGTATACACTAGTTGCTCCCAAGTTCTTTATGGGATTCAGGACAAATCCATGGACATCTACACATTTGAGGGCATACATCACTTTCCATTTTTCTTTTGCTGGATGTCTATTTGCAACTTAATTGGTATCCAATTGTGGTGCCAGTGTCATCACAGTTCTCTGAATGACATGGGTGACACCTGAGTGCGCTTCATTTGAATTAATGTGTAAAGTTGATGACTAACAGGGTGATTACATTAGAATAATAGTGCAACATATAAGTTCACAAGTTTTATTTGAATTTGGAAACATTTATCATAGGCAATAAAGGGGTGTAATATTGATGAAGAACAGCAATTCAAGTCAGGGAAGATGACACAAAATTGTCACATCACAATTGAACAAGACCAATGAAAAGAATTCCACAGTTTTTAGATGATTTACAACAAATACTGTGCAACACGTGATCTGGAGTTGAAAACTTGTATCAGAGCCTAATCAAATAATGAAAATAGAACAGCATGTAGTCTTTGATTTAATCGTTTTTTCTTCATACTCTAATGTTATGTAATACCTCCAACAAACTTAAAACGATTCTTCTAGAATTCCGCTGTAGACGATTTTATTTGCCTTATTACTTTAGCTTATCCATATCGGTCTATATGCATGGATAAGAAAGATACACAAATGTATTTGTTTGTGTAAATCTGTTCTTGTTTATCAAACATCAGTACATATCCCACCACACGTACTACGAAAACCATGTGATCTGGAGTTATTTCAGAGCCTAATAAATTAATGAAAATACAACAGCATGTGGTCTTTGATATAATGGTTGTATGTGTTACGTATACATATACTTACACTTACATATACGCTGTATGTGTTAGTAGTGCACTAGATCAGTAGTTCCCAAACCTCTCCTCTGGGACCCCCAGACAGGCCATGTTTTTATTTTCACCCTGAAATGACACAACTGATTAAATTAATAATTGAATCAGGTGTGTCATTTCAGGGTTAAAACAAAAACATGGCCTGTCTGGGGGTCCCCGTGGAGAGGTTTGGGAACCACTGCACTAGATAATAGTGCCCTTTGGGATGCACTCTGTTACTAATTCTGCAGTAACCATGTCAGCTGGGAAACACTTCCCAGATGAAGTTACATCCTGACACACTGGAACAACCCCCCCAAAAGCTGCTCTGAGTTCAGAAAGTCATCGACACGAGTGGTGGGCTATATTCACTTTGGCGCTCTACTACCATATTGCAGGCCTAGTAACAAACCTGCAGAAAGGTAGAGCTATCAGCTGTTTACCCAATCAATAATTAATATGTGGTGGAATCGCTTGTGCTCATATGTTGTGCTCTGTTTGGAGTTGCCACACTCACCAGCCAAGCAGTTTGATGTTCTGAACTGAAGCGTACGAAAGCAGCTTAGTATCTTAGTAGCAGGGCCCGACTGCTAGATTATTTCTAGCTTTAGAATAGATGGCTGTGTCATCCGAAGTGAGTTGTTATGTATACCTAAATGTGTTTCCATATAGGAGCCTAGCTAGGTTTTCTGGGCCCCATGAAATAAAACGTGCATGGGCCCCACCAATATGATGAACCGTACCTCTTAAACCTCTCTAGTGCCAGCTCCATCTCAAGGCTCCCTGAATTGTCATCATCATGTAATAGCCCTTTACTACAGCCCTGTCTACCACGCTTAATTCAGTTATTAACAAGGACCTGGTTTAGAGTTAAGATCATGCTGAGCACTCACAGTACATCAGCAGCATGGTGTCCATCTCACAATCTCCTACAGTGTACCTTGTGTGGGTTAGAGTGAAGAGCGGGACTGTAGCTAGTTTGTAAAACCAAATCCCGTTATCATCAGCCAGTGCAGTTCCTATTGTTCCAGTTTGTTTGAGGACTAAGGCATTAGTCGCTTCAAAGAACTTCGATATAAACATGTAGACTTAATAACTTCCTTATAACATCCTTAGATGAGTTGCCAAGCAAGCATTGACATCTATATTTAAAATAACTTCTAAAGCTCTTTGAGTTATTTATGTCTTCAAGGAATTCAGATTAATTCGCATTTATTTCCTTCTACTTTGCGTTCATTGCTATTCGTGTGGTGTACAGTACAGTTACTAGAATTATGCATTCAGCAATGTATTGGCAGTAGAGCAAACTTGAATTTAAGAACGAAAGTCGTAAAAGTCTGTCACATTAAAAGAGGTTGTTTTTCTCTGCTGAACTCCTTTATGTTTGGTCTTCCCATATTAACTAATTGCATCAGGCATTCTACCACATGGGCAGCACCTGCTACGCCAGCCAGGACCCAGTGCTGTGAATGGGTCCACGTTGGAAGTCGCTGTAGCGGCCATGTTCCACATTAAATGCATGGAGCTGCTGTGTCTGTCCATCTGCATCCTGCCATTCAGAATGATGGCCCCCTGGTAGCGTGTCAGGCATTCGGAGAGGTCTGTTGGGCACATGAGTCATTAAAATACTGTCACACAAGGCTGTTGTTCAGAGCAGACATTCAGATCAATGGCCACCATGGACCTCCGAACTCAGCAGAATAAGTAATTTCATATGAACTCGACTGGGCGTACTGCTGGAAAGGGGATTTAAAGTAACCGGAATGGGAGAAAGGATCCCCGCTCTTGTTAGATGTTAGTAGAACATTGTGGATTTGCTGCTATTACTTGTGCCCTTGAACAGTAGCACCGATCTTCTTCTCATATTAGCAACTCCTCACTTGCCTGAATTGTCATGATCACTGTTCAGGGAATTTGAAGGCCAGTCTGAATATGAGCATTAGGGTTTATTGAAAGAGACAGAGGTATTTGTGATGATTTTCAAGCTGGGTCCACTGTGGCACTGTAAGTTCACCAGCGTCAACAGGCGTGTCAGGTCCACAGCTGTTCAACGTACGCCCTCGTGCTAACACTGATATTCACAGTACTTTTCCCAGCTGCTTGTCCCACCCGCTACTGAGTGCGAAGTCCACCATCTCCGTTTCTGGACAAGGCGGTCGTGGCATACGTGAGCAGCGTCTTGTCTCCCCAGACTCCATCCATGTGGGATGCCAATAGAACATCCAGTCCCTATGCAGTGGGAACTCTGGGACATGTCATATGGAACTGGGACACCACAGCTCACACGTCCGCCACAGCCCACCGGTGACCACAGTAAGGCTGCAGTCCACATGCCGGGTCCCTGGTGGTCTCTCTACAGACTGACAGACCTCAACCTCTCTACAGTCCACAGCATTATCTTTCTCTTTTCTGTCTCTACTCTTTCTCTCCCATTCAACACTTGTCCTTTCTCTCTATTTGTCTCTGCGAGGAAACAAGTGCTTCTAATAGTAACACAGTCATAGTTTAGCAAATGCCCCAGGCTGCAGTAGGAAATATAACTGCCACCCGGTCAAATGGCTCTGACCTCCTCCTTCTGAGAAATGGACGCTTGTGCAAGCTCAATCCTGGGCAGTAGAGAGAGGTCAGCCGAGGTGCGGCTCTGCTCAACGCTCTGTCAGTGCATTTTGATTCAACTGGCAGCTTGCTATTAGCTTTCAGAACGGAGACCTCCATGAAACCCTGAAAGCAGTGCTGCGTGAGAGGTGGAACATACCAGAACGAAACAGGCAGACAAACCTATGTAAGGCTGCCCTTTCACCGTTGACCTTAAGAGGCAGAGGATTAGCCATGCATGATGTCTCCGATGGCCTTCTGAAACAGAAAGGCAATCAGACATGTTATTGTGGTACCTAGACAGAAAACGGTTGATTTAAAGTTAACCACCACAAAATAACAGCAGCAGTTCAACTGATAAGTCACTCAGCTACTCTAGCCGTTCTGAACCAATAATGAGCTCCGAGGCGATGGCTTAGTAAAGGCTTTATGTAGGCCTCCTGAGGGATGCTGAGGGCTTCTGACTGCATCCTAATAAAGGTGTATAGATCACTGCCCAGAATAGGAGGAGGACAGTCACGGTGCTCTCAGTCTGTCCTAGTGTGGATCAATAGCCAATTAACCAACTGTTTGCTTGTTTGATCTTGTCCTATATGGTTCTCCACAGTGGACATGTGACCTCTGAGTTCGCTTACCTAGTGTTTGACACTCCGTGATAGCTTTGGGCCACATGCATCCCTGGTTCTACTTGACTTGACATGACTGGGACACACCAGATGGTGTTATTAGGAAAGCCAGTGGCCTCTGCAATGTTCTATCAGCAGCTCCACTATGGAGGAGGTGGAAGAGTAAGGCGTGTCCACAGGAGATAGATCTGTGGTGAGGAACCTGCTGAGGATCCTGCCGAGGAACCTCTGAATGGAAGGATGGATAGAGAAAGATCCATGCTTCCATCCCTCCTTACATGGAGCTCCCGGTCTCCTACGGCCTGTCCCGACAGTGGTGATTGGGTGTTTAGGTGATGAGATGCATTAACTTCTCCAGAGTGCAATAAATAAGGTAGTTCTTCCACTATCCAGGATGCCTTGTTGCAGGGCTGAAACAGTATTTGTTGGTTACTTCCTGTGGCAGAGAGTTAACTCCCTCGTGAATTACTAGGAAATTAGACATAAAATGTACTTCTATGAATTTGCTGTAGTCCTTCAGCCCCATGTGAAAAGTTAGCAGCCCGCTGAAGTTTTCAATATAATAATCCATATAAGGCAGAGGACCAGAATAGCTTGTTTCTTTAAGCCTAAAAGCGACACAATGAGTTAAAGATGCATTATGTAACTTTCCATTTATTTGTTGTGGTGGGCTGAGTTTACATAGATCTTTTAAACAACTTTTTATTTATGTGTTTAGTGAACACAGGCACAATTTCCTAGAACAAAAAAACATTCTTATTTTGTCCATAATATGCATTTGTTGCTAGTTAGATATTGTGTAATGTTGATTTTGCTATTCTAATGTGTATATTTTGTATTATTTAAGTTTATGTTTTCAACCTCTGGATCCAATATGCTAATTCCTAACATTTACTAGTCCTAAAACGAAGTTTTAATTTTTTTTATAGTTTTCAACTAAGTTACATAGTGCAGGTTTAACTGAAATTCAGTCTCAATGATTCTGAACAGCAATTCATAGTTTTACTTGAACCAACATGGACAATGATATAGATGTGTTTTCCCAGTGTGTCTGGAAGAATCACAATAACGCCCTTGACATGATAACAGTGTTTGTGTGCCTTAAGTACGCAACATTTCTCACAAACTGCGGACAACTACTCCATGCCACTGGTTTTTCAAAGACCCTGGAAAAAGTTGTATAATTTTTCCTTTTGCCGTCACTCTGGTAAATAAAGTATGTTCAACTTTGTCTGGCCACTCTGCTTTTGAGGCTAATTGTTTGCACCTTCCACTGTAACCTTTTGTAGTTCTGCAGATGTTAGTGGTTGATGCATATTTGCATACATATTGAGAGCTCTTGATTTGTCTATAGAGTGGCAAGAAAAAGGCCTACAGGAAATACCTGGATTTATGCATAAAACGACTGAAACCTAATTTTAGTTGTTAGAAGGAATGCACACTACAATGTGTAGACAAAACAGGCACAGCATTCCAACATCAAAACCCTATCCCATCTTAAAAGTATGGAGGCATCATGGTTTGGGGCTGCTTTGCTGCCTCAGGCCCTTGACAGCTTGCTATCATCAATAGAAAAATGAGTTTTATGAAAGTTCATCAAGACATTTTGCTGGATAATGTAAGGTCAATTGAACCTCAAATGAAGTTGAGTGATACAAGAGGACAATTTCCCAAAGCCCAGGATCAAATCAACAACAGAATGACTACAACCGAATAAAGTACATTTTCTGTAGTGGCCAGTAATCTGGCCTCAACCTGATTGAAATGCTATGACAGGACCTTGACAGGGATTCACGTCTGACTGCCAAGAATATTGCTGAATTAAAACAGTTTTGTGAAGAGGAATGGTCCAAAATTTCTCCTGACCATTGTGCAGGGCTGATCTGCAACTAGAGGAAATGGTTGGTTGAGGATATTGCTGCAAATAATCGTCAACCAGATATTACAAAGGGTTCACATACTTTTCCAACCCTGCACTGTGAATGGTTTACACAGTGTTCTCAGTAAAGATTGATAATAAAGCACAATTTGAAGATCAGATTGTAGTAACAATTCATGCAGAAATCCAGGTCATTACAAAGAGTTCACCAACTTTTTCTTTCCACTGTACTTCTGTCATTCAGAGGTCTTCCTTGCCCTACCATGCAGTTTGAAGTGGGGCTTCCCTTTTTTTTTATTAAATTGATGTTTGTGTTTAAATATTTCTAAAAGGCCAAACTAACGAATGGGTGGTGTTGTCAGAGAACATGTCATTTCTCACCTGGGAGTCAGCAAAGTGATGTTGAAAAGATCTGACAGGAAATGTACCGCGTCTCTTTCCCAGTATGCTCTGAATCAGTAAGGACAGTCTGCCATGTATGCTTCCTGAGGAGAATCGTTTATTCTGTTCTTCTGGAAGTCATTTGAGAAGATGGACTTTCATGACAGTAAATTGTTCTGAATTGTTCATCATTCATCTCCATTATCATGATGCATAACGGTAGTGAAGCCAAATGTAAGTCTCCGTACCCCACCCTGAATCTTTTTACTATTCCGTGTACAGAGGTGTATCAAAAACCTATTAGCCGGATGAGAAAGGCGTGACTGAGTTGGCTTAGCCACGCTTCCACAAACAGCCACAAACCCTTCAAGTTTTTTAGTGGGGCAGATTAATAAGCAGAGCAATGGGGGGGTATTTGTGCTGCTCTCAGCTCACTGAGTCACTGACAAAATATTTAGCAGGGCTGCAGGGTTATATAAGTGTGTTTGGGGGACGGAGTTTGAAGTAGGGGAAGCTCTTGAGTGTTTCTGGTCCCTAGTTCTGTTAGGTCGGTATCTCTCTGCCTTGCTGTGCCAAGGGCTTTTTAACTTTGTGCGATTTGTGTTGCTCCTCTAGCCAGAAAAAGCAGTAGCCTGTTCTGCTCAAAGGGAGCGCAGCCATTTGCAATCATTTGTTTACCTCTTGAAGATGTATTTGGAAGAGGCGTTTAAACACGTCTCTACCTGCCTGCTGGGAGAGTGTGAATGAATTGAGTTGGATAGGTGACACGCTTAGTTTTATTAATGAACGTCCATCTGCCTTGTTTGCTATGATTTTCTGCCTACTTCGCTGGCTTCCTGTTTAATATACATTCACGTCTCTGTTCTCCCCACGTCCTTGGTGTTTCACACAACACACAATCATTTCATTAAACCTGTCACTACCCGTTTCCCCAGAAGTAATCTGACACCAGGTCTTTAGTCATTGTTTGAGTTGTTACAGTTTGAAAGACACTGTGTATACCAGGGTTTTCACTGAGGACTTAAGAGATTCAGTAGGAGGAAATATGACTCAAATAGCAGGTTTTCAACCAGCTGTCTATGATCTTCATCCCTAGCCTGGAGTGGATTTACATATTAGCTTTAAAGTTTGTTGGTTCCACAAGACAAGCCTGCTGGAAGGAGAAAGGGAGTGCTAATGAGAGAAAAATATATTGCTAATGTAAACGTGGAGTAGCCTGGCTAATGTAAACGTGGAGTAGCCTGGCTAATGTAAACGTGGAGTAGCCTGGCTAATGTAAACGTGGAGTAGCCTGGCTAATGTAAACGTGGAGTAGCCTGGCTAATGTAAACGTGGAGTAGCCTGGCTAATGTAAACGTGGAGTAGCCTGGCTAATGTAAACGTGGAGTAGCCTGGCTACTGTAAACGTGGAGTAGCCTGGCTA
>JACXGM010000682.1:0-13308 GCA_016801145.1 Umbra pygmaea | reverse complement strand
AGCCTGGCTAATGTAAACGTGGAGTAGCCTGGCTAATGTAAACGTGGAGTAGCCTGGCTAATGTAAACGTGGAGTAGCCTGGCTAATGTAAACGTGGAGTAGTCTGGCTAATGTAAACGTGGAGTAGCCTGGCCCACGCTCTTGGTGGCATGCTAAGATCTCAGTTAAACAAACATATTTGTCCCACTGATGCCTGTGATCGGCCTGAAACTATTTAACTCTCTCCCAACTGTTGTCTTCATGTTTTATGGTTTTTCATTTAAAATCCTCCTGGCCTCTTCCAGACCATTTCAAACCTAATTTTAAGCTTATTCTCTAAGGACTGGTTCCCTTCTTGGGAAACATCTGTGGAGTGGGATCGCATTGGGTGAATAATGCCGTAATGTCAGTGGGAGATGTCCTTTTGATCTAGAGCTGGTTGGTCTTGATGCTCTCATAGTTTGCCATGGATTCTGATAGCAGGAATGTGTGATCTGTCAGCAAAGGCCTCATCAATTCCCAATAGAACCTAAACCCTGGACCCCAACTTTAAAGAGAAGGAAGAACTGTATTAGGAATTCATTTTTGCTGTCATAACTGTATTGATGGTGACCATGAGCTGAGCTGGTTTAATATAGCTGGTCCTGGGAAAACACAAGGGCACTGGGCAAGCTGACCCAAGGGATCAAATGGAGCCAAAGATTTAAATAGCTTAGACTGGGTGCCAGGTAACACCCACAACGCTGCCATGCCAACAGGGCACCATCTTTCCTGTCAGTCATGAAGCTGCGCTATGGCACACTGACTTAATTTCAACATCCACAGTGGGCACCCAGTCATAATATGCTAAGCTACAACTCCTCAACTCTCCATTGGTGTCCTGTAACCACGGTGGTGTATTATCCTATTTGACACACTTCAGAGGGAGCGATTAGGCCCAATCACTGTGTAGCACCCTCTAGGGGATCTGAGGTGGCCGCAGACAGAACACATCAATATCACCACTCGGTAGTTCCACCAGACTGGACTGGATTATTTACAGCCTGGGACTTGGTTAACAGCAGTTGGCCAGCAAAACTATGTGAAGAATACTGGGCCCTCCCGGCTTTCTCTCAGGGTTTCCCACATTTTGTTATTGAAGGCTGTTTACCCAGAGCTTGGAGCTTAAGCACTGCATTTGGTTCCTCCATATCTACCTCATATTTACAGGTCAACTAGAGGGACTATTCCCTGGGCTCATAGTTCTGCCTGTAGCCATGCCCTCAGGTCATGTCGTGGTTTGCAAGCAAGAACATGTTCAGGATTTGTGTGTGAATTTTTATCCCACTGTACCACTCACATGAACTACTTTGTTTTTAATGTCTCAATCAAAATATATTCTAATGTTTGAAAAATGGTATATAACACAGTATTGGCTTTAATATTCTTAAATAATTTCTGTGGTTGTGAGGTAAGATGTCTCAGCAAACCTCACTGATGTGTGTGTTTGTTCCTAGGAGGATTTCCGGAATAAGGTTCAGGATTACATCAAGCACTACGCCAGATGATGACTGCATCAGCTGCGCCCGCTGTCCCTCGCCCACACCTCATCAACCCCGCTCCCTGTCTGCGACTGCGCAGCTGAACCCCGCCCCCTAACGTCAAACCAACCAAGTGACGCGGTGCACCGCTGACATGGCTCGACAACAGTACAACATCGCTGGAATAAAGAAAATGTAAAACGAAATACAACATTTTTTTCTGTTTGAGGAGGGACTTGAGAGAAAAATATGCTCGATGACCAGAGAAGTCATAATGTGTAAAAGCAGGAAACGTCCAATGCCTAGGCCTGTCGTGTGTCCGAGCCAATCAATAAGCGCAGGTGGCTTTGATGACCCAGGATTTAGCCAATCCAGCTAGCTGTTATTTAAGAATCAACGGATCAAAGAGAAATATTATCTGTTAGTGTTTGTCAGTTCTAGTGCCTGCCATCGTGTTGCAAAAAATTTGCACAAACTCCCACACACACACACACACGGAATCCTGTCATGCACGTTGAAAAGCAAACACTCAACTTTGTAGAGTACTCACAAAACATAGCACCTGTTTGGGCTTTTCAAACACAGCCATCCATGCAAAAACACACACAGCTAGAAAAACAACATCCCCGTTGTGTCACTGGTCCAAGGCCAGCATGCCCCCACCAGACAGCATGTGAATGCCACCGACCCAGTCCCAATTCTGTTGTCCACTTTTCTCTGGCTTGATCTGAAATGACACCAGTCCTTGGATAGTGCACTACATGTGACAGAACAGTCAAATGTGTAGTAGTTCACTACAAAGGGAACAGTGTTCCATTTGAGACAAACAGAAGACACACCCACTTCCTGTCTTTTACCTCGTCTTTACAACTGTCCACATGAAGCTAGTAGGAAAAGCCTCAAGCTGTACAATTGTACCAGTAGAGGATCCAAACCTGACACCTAATCTTCGGTCAGCTGCCCTGACCCGTGGGGGAGCCAATCGTAGAGGACAATGCAACTGAAAGTCAGTCTCTCTGCCTCCACCCCTTTCTGCTACCGTCTTTCTGTCCTTTATATCTCTCTCCTACAGTCTCCCTGGCTTCATCCCTCTCTCCTACATTCCCACTGGCTTTATCCCTCTCTCCTACAGTCTCCCTGGCTTCATCCCTCTCTCCTACAGTCTCCCTGGCTTCGTCCCTCTCTCCTACAGCCTCCCTGGCTTCGTCCCTCTCTCCTACAGCCTCCCTGGCTTCGTCCCTCTCTCCTACAGCCTCCCTGGCTTCGTCCCTCTCTCCTACAGCCTCTCTGGCTTCATCCCTCTCTCCTACAGTCTCCCTGGCTTCATCCCTCTCTCCTACAGTCTCCCTGGCTTCATCCCTCTCTCCTAAAGTCTCCCTGGCTTCATCCCTCTCTCCTAAAGTCTCCCTGGCTTCATCCCCCTTTCCTACAGTCTCACTTCACACCTATTGGGTTCCATCGGGTTGTCCTCTGCCCCCATGGAGGCAGGGTGATTACTAGGTCCTCTCTTCAATCACCTCGTCCGTCTGAGGTATTGAAAGGAGGGTCTGTGTTATCCATTACATCTAGATGTCCTTTTGTGTCTGCCTGTCTCGCTGTCTCTCCGTCTGGTTGTGTGTATTTTTGAGAGTTGTGTGTGTGGGTTTGTTGCTTCGCTTTGCCTGGGCTAGCTTTGTGCCTGTATGTGAGCATATTGGAACATACGATTCAGTGTCATCACTGTAATAAAGATGTTATTCTGATGTTTGCATGAGGCAAAGTGGTGGTGTATTTAACTGTAGGTGTGTGCGTGTGTGTGTGTGTGTGGTTGCATGTATGTGTGTGCATGTTTGTGAGTGTGTGCGTGCGTGCGCTGAGATGGACAGCTGTTCTGATGTGACTTGTTAGCATGCGCTGGGTTTTAGCCCCACACTCCTTGTTTTAATGGCACAGCTAGCCTAGCTCTCTGTGGGGCTCGGGGGGGTCTGTTTGGCCCTCAGTTCAAATCCTCCTTTTTCTCAAGATTGTATATCAATTTTTTTAAGATATATTAAAGAGGATATAATAAGGAATATTATCTCTGTGTCTTGTCTTCTTTCCAAATTCAACATCTGTTTTACACTTTTGTAAATTGTTATTATTGGCAAATTATATTAGAACTAGTGTAAATAATACAATGAAATATATTTCATATTACAATCTAACAAATGAGTAAACAATTCTATACATACAGGACTTTTGTTCAAAGTTATTAAAAAGTATAGGAGTAAAACATACTGTACAGTCGTGGTCAAACGTTTTGAGAATGAAATAAGTATGGGTCTCCACAAAGTTTGTTAATGATGGCAATTTGCATATACTCCACAATGTCATGAATAGTGATCAGATGAATTGCAAAGTCCCTATTTGCCATTAAAATTAATTTCATCCCAAAAAGAAACATTTTCACTGCATTTCAGCCCTGCTACAAAAGGACAAGCTGATCAGGTCAGTGATTGTCTCGTTATCACAGGTGAGAGTGTTGACGAGGACAAGGCTGGAGATCACTCTGTCATGCTGATTGAGTTAGAATAACAGACTGGAAGCTTTAAAAGGAGGGTGGTGCTTGAAATCCTTGTTCTTCCTCTGTCATTGCTTTGCACAAAAAGGCCTTCAGGGGCAAGGATATCGCTGCTAGTAAGATTGCACCTAAATCAACCATTTATCAGATCATCAAGAACTTCAAGGAGAGAGGTTCAATTGTTGTGTAGAAGGCGTCAAGGCTGTCCAGCAAGCGCCAGGACCATCTCCTTGATTCAGCTGCGGGATCGAGGCACCAGGGCACCACCAGTGCTTGCTCAGTATTGGCAGCAGGCAGGTGTGAGTGCATCTGCATGCACAGTTAGGTGAAGACTTGGAGGATGGCCTGGTGTCAAGAAGGGCAGCAACAAAGCCACTTCTCTCCAGGAAAAACGTCAGGGACAGACTGATATTCTGCAAAAGGTACAGGTATTGGACTGCTGAAGACTAGGGTCATTTTCTCTGATGAATCCCCTTTCCGATTGTTTGGGCCATCCAGAGAAGACAAAGTGAGCGCTACCATCAGTCTTGTGTCATGCCAACAGTAAAGCATCCTGAGACCATTCATGTGTGGGGTTGCTTCTCAGCCAAGGGAGTGGGCTCACTCACAATTTTGCCTAAGAACACAGCCATGAATAAAGAATTGTACCAACAAATCCTCAAAGAGCAACTTTTCCCAACCATGCATGAACAGTTTGGTGACAACCAATGCCTTTTCCAGCATGATAGAGCACCTTGCCATAAGGCAAAATGTGCTGTCAACAAAATCACACAAACATCATCAATGGAAATCAAATTCATCAACCCATGGAGGTCTGGATATGGAGTCACACTCAAAATCAGTGGAAAACCAAACTACAGGCTGACGCCCAAATCACACAGAATCCGTCATTGCATATGCGTAACAACGGAAGTCCAGTCATTTTCAATGAAGGAGTCCGCCAGTGATGCAAAGACGCATAGCGGAATGCGTTGGATTGCGGCTGCGGTGTGTTCGCTGGTGTTGCATGCATTGGATTTTTCCTACTCGTGCGCTAAAACCCATACGTTAATCAAACTGGATGTTGTGTCTAGCTAACACTTGCTAGCTTTTCAAAACGGTGACAAATTTGGTATAGCCAACACTTATAGTTACTGACCTGCTAATTCAATGTCTTTCGAATTCCTCTTCCAAGCATATTGTTTTTGATTGATGCCTCTGTAGACATCTGCTGTTATATCAAAAATGGCATGATACCCGGCGACCGCTCATATAAGTTTCTCCTCCAATTTTACATGCGCTGTGAAACACTAGACAATGCGTAAATGAGGCAAAGGGCTATGCATCAAAACTATGCATATGCAACGCAACTAGCGGATTCGGTGTGATTTGGGCATTATCCAACTTTGTGGCCATATGACCTCCCTACAACGCCTGGGCATGCTCCTGATGAGGTGGTGGATGGTCTCCTGAGGGATGTCCTCTCTTAGACCTGGATTAAAGCATCATGGATGGAGCGAGACATGATGTCCCAGATGTGCTCATTCGGATTCAGGTCTGGGGAACGGGCGGGCCAGTCCATAACACCAATGCCTTTCTCTTGCAGGAACTGCTGACACACTCCAGCCACATGAGGTCTAGCATTGTCTTGCATTAGGACATTGTCTAGCATTGTCTTGCATTAGGACATTGTCTAGCATTGTCTTGCATTAGGACATTGTCTAGCATTGTCTTGCATTAGGACATTGTCTAGCATTGTCTTGCATTTGGGACATTGTCTAGCATTGTCTTGCATTAGGACATTGTCTAGCATTGTCTTGCATTTGGGACGTTGTCTAGCATTGTCTTGCATTAGGACATTGTCTAGCATTGTCTTGCACAACCCCCACCTGTGGACATGAGGCCCTCATACCACCCTCATGGAGTCTGTTTCTGACCGTTTGAGTGGACACATGCACATTTGTGGCCTGCTGGAGGTCATTTTGTAGGGCTCTGGCAGTGCTCCTCCTGCTCCTCCTTGCACAAAGACAGAGGTAGCGTTCCTGCTGCTGGGTTGTTGCCCTCCTACAGCCTCCTCCACATCTCCTGATGTACTGGCCTGTCACCTGGTAGCGCCTCAATGCTCTGGACACTACGCTGACAGACACAGCAAACCTTCTTGCCACAGCTCGCATTGATGTGCCCTCCTGGATGAGCTGCACTACCTGATCCACTTGTGTGGGTTGTAGACTCCATCTCATGCTACCACTAGAGTGAAAGCACCGCCAGCATTCAAAAGTGACCAAAACCTCAGCCAGGAAGCATAGGAACTGAGAAGTGGTCTGTGGTCACCACCTGCAGAACCACTCCTTTATTGGGGGTGTCTTGCAAATTGCCTATAATTTCCACCTGTTGTCTGTTCCATTTGCACAACAGCATGTGAAATTGATTATCAGTGTTGCTTCCTGATTGGACAGTGTGATTTCTCAGAAGTGTGATTGACTTGGAGTTACATTGTGTTGTTTAAGTGTTCCCTTTATTTTTGTGAGCAGTGTACTTCAGTATACCATAGTAACTACTGACATGAAGATCTAAGAACACTGAAGTAGCAAACTTTTTTGAGACCCATACTTGTTCTTTTCTCAAATCTTTTGACCATGACTGTATATCATGTTACAGGTAGCATGAACTTTGGCATGAAAATGCTAGTCCAGCCATTGTGATCAAATTTACATCAACAAGTTGGATGCTATTATGAAACCATTCTCCGGCATTGGTCTCCATCATTCAAGGGTCTTCACAGTTGCCTTGTGCCTGCTCATCTTCTAGAGCAGAGCCTGGACATGCTACAGCAGCAATACCCTGGGCACTGGCAGTAAGAATAAAAAAGAACATGATAATGATTTTCAGAAGAACCATCTGAAGAACCAGATTTAAAAAATTAGACCACAATTTGAACTAAATGAGATTTGCACCCCAACTAAACCCCACACTCAGAGTTCTGTAATAATTTCCTGCATGTTCTAAAACCAGAATTAGGCCAATATACACTACAGATCATACCAATTCAGCCAATCCAATAAGCCCTCTCAAATCATTACCAAGCCCTGAAAAGGTTACAGAAGCCATGATAAAAATCCAAGCGGTTACCGTAGCCAAGATGAAAATCCATTCAGGAAGGTAGGTCTTGTGGCTGAAAATCCATTCAAGAAGAAATTTTCTTAAATCATCTCCATTGAAAGCCTCTGGAATATGATCAAGAGGAAGATGGATGGTCACAAGCCATCAAACAAAGCCAACCTGCTTGAATCTTTGCGCCAAGAGTGACAGTGAATAAATTTACACCCGAAGTGTTTAAAGACTATGTATACATTGTTTATTTCTAAAGAAACCGGATAATGTATAAAAAGCTCCATTACCTTGTTTCTGACGTTATGGCCCCGTAGCAGCCGTTTTTGTGAAAATATGCTAACTATTATGTCATAACCACGCAACATACTTTCGCACAGTAGAGAAATTACCGTAAAGTCCAGGAGAAGCTTGCAGGCAATCGGGGGGACGTGGAGGCATACAGTCAAAATGACAAAATAATCTGAATACTTACCAAAAGCTGCTCCTACGCATCACGGACAACTCCTACTCACGCTCTCCTTCCTCTGCAAGAGGCAAGATTCGGAATGATTCAGATTTCTCTCGGCAAACCTATGAGAAGTATTACAATGTTCAGACATGTTGTTCACGTCACATCTACGTCATCACGCTCAGCTTGAGGCTGCTCAGTATGCTCGACTACCACCGAAAAAGGGCTTCTAATTGACTTCACTTGCTCTCCATAGGAATGAATGGCATCTGTTCGTCCATTCAGATATTGTCTAGTTTTGGCGTTAGGGCTGTCCCACTGTCAAATCGTCATATGTGCGAGGGCTCTCCCGCAGACATTTTGAGCCCTCAAGCACCCTTTTAATAAGCCTGCATTTCTGCATGTTTCAGCGTCATCAAGACAACGTGATAATGTCGCAACGTGCTGACCCATTCCTATTTCTAACATTTTTATCCCTTGCAGCCTCTTGCACTCCTTACCATGTGATGTCATTTAAGTCTGTGAGGGTTTAGGGTTTAGAGGGGACATTGGGATTTGGCCTTCGTAAACCCTAACGCTGCATGCTAGAATCCTAAGGAAAATGTTTCAATTGGACTGACTTTCTCTCGTTCCACTCACAGGACTGACTTCCTCTCATTCCACTCACAGGACTGACTTCCTCTCGTTCTACTCACAGGACTGACTTCCTCTCGTTCTACTCACAGGACTGACATCTTTGAATGAAGTGGTTGAATGAAGAAGGTTCCGGATGACAGCTGGCTGTCTGCGGCCTCACAAGCTTATGACCATGATTTGTAGATTAGGTCCTCCCACACAAAGAGAGAGCATCTATAAACCATATTCATAGTGCTTTCATTGACATGGACATTTGCTGATTTTAATTAAATGTAGTAATCTCCTATTTCCGTTGTATGCTTTTTATACCAAATATGAATCCTCACTCAGTTAGTAGAATCTGAGAAGGCAGATCTGAAGGATTAAATACATTTATTTTATTTTTATTCTCATTACACTGACAACTCCCCAGACCACTGATTCCATTTTATTTTGTGATTCACATGCAGCCTCTTAGCGTTGGCTATTAAGAGGTGCTCCTAAATGACTTTATGTTGTTGTTGTTTATTGATTGTTTCAGTACATTTGGGTGGGTGTTAAATAGCTGTACAGCAATTGTGGTGATAATGAGAAATGAAGGTCATATGCAAACAAAGCAGAACAACAACTCTGCATTGACTCTTAAACTGGGAGAGCATGGCACATGATCAGTCAGTCTGCTTGTCGAGAAGAGTTATTCACTGTGCCTAAAGCCGTACAAACCCATATCCCTCACACACTCCAGTTTCTAAAAACAGTCCAGTTGAGAGTGTATTAGGATGAGTCATCATCAGACAAATCTGTGGGCTGCCAACATCATGAAACTCCACATCCAAACCCAGCACTGATGACCAACCACATTCTGCCTGCAGTGCACAGTGTGTTATAACACATCGATATCTACGGTACTACTCAAAATTTGATTTTCACCCATTTCCCAAAGTGGAACCCATGAACAATCAACAGGAGAATCGTCTTGACGATAATCTACACCCCCACAGAGATGCAGGATAACCGCAGATATAGTTTTTTTTCTCAGCAAGAGCAGAAAAGTGATTCTCTCTTTCCTTTAACTGTGAATGTGATGACTCTGTACCAGTTTCTTGTTGTTAAAAGAGCATGGCAGAGCGCATCGTTTCAGTTACTATGATTGATTTGTTTGCACTTGTCAGTTGAGTTCACTGCTTTACACGTCACAGGGATTTATTTTGTGAAAGATGGGAGATTGGGAATGGAATGAGATGATTTGTGTATGTTAGAGATGAGTGCCAGTCTCTTTGTGTTGGCAGGGACCTCCATAGAAATACACTTCTCAAAATAATTAAGGGAACACACAATCACAGTATTACCCCAAGTCAATTAAACATCAGGGATATCAATCTGTCCAGGTAGGAAGTGAATCAATGTCACCTGTTTTGGTACAGATAAATGTGCCTACAGGTGCACTGGAGAGGCAAAACAAGAAAGACCCAAATAGGAAATGGTTTTGCAGGTGGTGGCCACAGACAATTCCTCTCTCCTTATCCTTCCTGAATTTTTCTTCCTATGTTTTGCATTTTGTTAGTGTTCTACTTTTCGTCACTACTGGTTGCATAAGACGGTACCTGCAGCCCATTCAGGTTGCACAGGTAGTCCAGCTCCTCCAGGATTCCACATCCATATGTGCCGTTGCAAGAAGGTTTGCTGTGTCTCCCAGTACAGTCTCAAGAGCATGAAGGAGATACCAGGAGACGGGCCGTTACACAAGGAGACCTGGACAGGACCGTAGAAGGGCATCAACCCAGCAGCAGGACCGGTACCTGCTCCTTTGTGCAAGGAAGAACAGGTGGAGTACTGCCAGAGCCCTAGAAAATGACCTCCAGCAGGCTACTGATGTGCATGTTTCGGACCAAACTGTCAGATATAAACTCCATGAGGGTGGCATGAGGGCCCAACATTCTTTAGTGGGAACTGTGATCACAGCCCAGCACCGTGCAGCTTAATTGGCATTCACAGATGAGGGCAGGTTCACACTGAGCATGTGACAGATGTGAGTGATGGTCTGGGGATGCATATCCTTAGAGGGACACACAGACCTCCATGTGCTAGCCAGTACCAGGATGAAATCAGACCCATCATCAGATCCTACATTAGTGCAGTGGGCCCCGGGATCCTCCTGATGCAAGACAGTGCCCGGCCTCATGTGGCCAGTGCGTGTCGGCAGCTCTTGGATGTTGAAGGCATTGATACCATTGACTGGCCCTCATGTTCCTTAGATCTGAATCCAATTGAGAACTTCCAACCACATGTCGTCCAGCCACCGATTCTTTTCGCACTGTTCATCACGGAAGCCTTTAGTCAGATCATTCACACGATGATTACGTTCACCAACTATTCTTCTGCGATTTAACTTACAGGCGCCCGATCTGCACACAAGGAGTTGCTAGAGAGCGACGTAGCAGGATCGTTAATCTGATTTATTTAACCCAAATCGTGGGCAGCGCTATGCCAATTTGCACTGCCTCATGCAGGATGTTCCGGGAAAGTCGGAGAACACATGGTCAGGCTCGAACCACTTACCATCATGACGTAGACTGTCCTGTAATGCAGCAACTAAGCCCACTATGCCACGCGGATCCTACAGCCTGTCAGTTCAGTTATTTACTTGGATTTTCGGTGTGAGTTTGAATCCAGCCCTCAATCGATTGTTGATTTTGGTTTCCATTCAACCCTGTTACGTCATTTTGTTCTCATCGAGTTACACAAAGGAGAGTCAAGACTTTGATCTTTAATATGTTTCGTTCATCAAGACCCGAGTGATCCCTTAATTATTTTGAGCAGTGTAGTTTACTGTAGGACATGGTAGAGCCATTGTGAGCATGTATGTATTTGTGGTAGACAGAGATTTGGTAGATCAGCCTCTATCTCCCGCTTGCTCTCTTTATTCCGTTAGTGTTTCCGTTTGTGCTTTCTCTGTTCTCTCTCGATCTGTTTGGTGTGTAATGACTCGGTAGGCGTACGGGCAAGCTTCTAGTTGCTCAGCTATCTCTCTGCCTTAACGCCTTCCTCACTCAACACTGGTGTCAACTTCAATCATGGAGCTCTACTGATTGAGGCTTAGACAGTTTTGCATTAGAACAGTTCAGACCTCAGCAGTGGTAGAATAATGAACTTGTTTTAACAGTTCCCTAAAAAAGCATGATATATCAGTGTGTCTCTATGGTACTTATGCCTTTCCTGTTTTTTGTTATTGGTTTTAGCAGAGGGTTTGTCTGTTTTTCTTAAGAGGTTAGGACCGCAGATTAACCTTTACGTCAGACCCTCCTCCATCAGACTTGTTGCAATTGGAAAGCTAAATGGGTATGCAAAAAGCTATATGCGTATGTAAAAGATGGATAGGTATACAAAACCTGGAATTTCCAGTCATGCAATCACATGCTGTTCTTACAGGAAACAACCATTTAGGAGCTGTGTAAAGTGTTTACAATGAGAAAATGCAAAACAGATTGCAGTACCATGTCAACAGCAAACAAGGAACCTAGTATGAGGCACACATTTACAGTAACAATACACTTATAATGCATATAAACACTTGCTGTAAGCAGTCCACGGGGGTCAGTAGTACCCCGTCCTTTAATAATTGCTTCACACTGCTGACTGCTGTTCATCATAGACTAGTATTACCATTGATGGACATACATTAGCAACAGTGTGGAATTCACACCACAGTTTCCTGACGTCAAGGCTGACGAGATGGGGTAACGGGTTATACCTCCCAGCGTCACATGTGAATCATGAGGCACAGCAGCCTACGTAGCTCGGTAAAAGTAGACACTTTTGTTGTCACAACGCAGTCCGTGCTCAGAAGCCATGCCAGGTATCCATGCCAGGTAACAGTGCTAGGTAGCCAGCACAGGGACATGCTAAACAGCTGTATTCTGAGTCTGAGCTGGCTGGAGGAGATTCATTTCTCTTTGACCTCCAGCTGTCCAACAGCTTTCAGAAATACATCCCATAAATCCCTAAGGGGTTTAGAAATGGAGGTGTCTGTGTGTCATCTGAATGGTGAGAAATGTTTAGCAAGAACTTCTTCTGGCTGTTCCCCTCATACAAGCCTTTCCAGGAATGCTGTACTACTATATTGATCTGCTGGCCAAGTTTCTACTATACGACTTAATGCTACTTTACCATTAACAGTCTGTGTTGAGCCATCTTTGGAATTTGGGTCACTGGAGCGATTCACAGTGAATGTTAATTTTTATCTAATGTTCAGTTGTGTATGGAAGTCTACTGTAAGTAGTTATGAGTAGATCTTAGAAGCAGTACTTGATCAACCATGCAGAGGTTTATTCTCCTTCTAGAGAGTTGAACCGGTTGCCCACTTAAGACAGACACGAAGACATATTTGCTCTACTGCTGGCAAAGCAGAATATTTAGCAGATCTGTATCACTGTTCAACCAAACATCTGGTACGGAATGTTCTCTTCATGATTTGTCAGCTCGTGTGGAGAACAACTGGACTTTGGCTTAATCAATCCACAGTCATGCAGTCACTCAGGTTCTTTTTCTTTATCAAATCCACCCACATTTACAGTGAGAGAGTTGTGGAAAAATAAAGCCTTTCCTCCGGTTGTTGGGAAAATAAACCCACACATTTGTTCCACATGTGGGAGGCATTGAAGAGATTAGACTTCCATACAAACAAAGCAGCTCTTGCTGATGTCAATTTGAACAAAGGATATAGAGCAAGGAAACAGACAGAGGAAACACTGTGACAACAAACTGGCCGCTATAGTACTTGAATCACATCTTTTTCTATGTTGCCAGATGAGAACGAGGGTTGGGCCTAGTTAGGTTGGGTTACAAAAGGAAGGCCCAAAAGTTAGGTACCGCGAAGCTAGCTAGCTAGGGATTTTCAATTTACTAATTAAGTTATAGTAAATTTAAGGTTTCTCTACCTAACCGTTAACTTTAATCCAATGACATGATCGAATGTTTTGATACACATTGAGTTTGCATTTGTTGACAGCTCAACCAAAAGGGAAATGAAACCAACATGTTACATCCGGATATGTGAGTTCACTGGAACCCAGAGAGGAACAGAGTGATGAAGACTATGGGCTACAGGATCAGAGTGA
>JACXGM010000681.1:52405-67025 GCA_016801145.1 Umbra pygmaea | reverse complement strand
GCACTGATATACATCAACCTCAAGGGAACCCATTCAATCAACAAGTATACACACGTAATTTGCAATGCCAATAGTAAAATCACCCATGTCTTTACTCAGAATTACTCAGGCTCAACCCACGAGTCATTTATGGCAACTTTGCCATGACGAATCCCCCTTGGATGGGTAGCTGGGAAGGGGACAACAGCTATCCGTTAAAGACATATTTAATGATGACACAATTTATGATGCCAGCAAGTGCATAAAATGCTGTTTAATCAAAAACACACACAAACACGCAGTGTAGCCTAATTGAACGAACATTTGGCACACTGAAAATGCACGTCAGGTGTTTGGATAGAACAGGTACACTACTCAAGTCGCAGCATTCTTTGTGGCTTATTGTATTTTATGCAGAATTTCCATGAATCATGGATGTGTTGATGACATTCATTAGAAAATATTAGAGGAATTCAGGAGATGTGATGTTTAAATGCGTGCCAGCCACTTAAATGCCCAGAAATGTAGAACAGGAGTGGAAAGCTTATTTGACAGAATAGTAATCTCGGTCTAATGTTAGACTACATTGCAAAAATATTACCATGCATTCAATACACTTTACCCTAATTGCTCCCAGGTCGTTGCTGTAAATAAGAAATTGTTCTTAGTCAACTTACCTGGTTAAATAAAGGCTAAATTAAATTCATAACCTCGTGATTCGGTGAGAGTGAGTCCAAAACATCGGAAAGTAGGCTATAGCCGCTTTCCGACCAAGTAGTTATAGGAACGTAGTTATAGGAACAGTCCACTTCTAAACAGTTCTACTAACTACTCTCCCCAAAAACAGGTTTTGCTATTTGCATTCGCACTGGTCAATTGGCCATAGGAACTGGTAGGAGGGATAAGGGAGTGACGCAAGCACCGCAATAGGCTTTTATAGCGTTGTCACTAGACTCTAGTGTAGCGCCACATACAAACATTAAACTGTGAAATGTTGTAACACTGGGTGTATGATAACAGATAAGTGTGTAAATCATCTAATGCGGATGATCTGGTTGTTTTCAGCCCAAGTAGTGCTGGGTTCCTTCCGCGGCTAGCTGTTTGTTTGTTTAGATTGCGATGCTGAAAAACGAAATCCAATACAATTTTATAAAAATAATGTTGTGTTGATAATGTCCTAATAACGAAGTTCGAACCGCGGCGTTTAAAAACTAGGCTGGAGACGAAGGCTCCAGCATAATATGTAGTATTATACGCAACAGACAAACGAAACGACCGGCGTAATTTATAAGTTGGACCAATCAACGTGGACCTGGGAAAATTGAAAATGGAAAGACCCTGCTCTGGAGTAGGAGCTAAAAAGGTTATAGGAACGGCAGTGCGAGGAACTAAATAATCCTGCAATTTCTTCTATCGGAACACGAGAAAAAAATGGTTATAGGAACGTTATGTTCTAGGAACTGCAAAAATCCCTGCGGTCGGAAAGCGGCTAATGTCTTGTGACATTTCTTTATTTACATTTTGTAACAAGGAAAATCAATAGAAAATCGCCGTTATAATAGCAATCCGCCATGGAACAAGCGCGCCTGCTCTTAAAGGGAATGTGAGATGACGATCTGATTGGTTTATTGCACGTTACGCCCAAACCACACCTATGACTAATGAAGGTACTTTAGACCTACCCATTTTAGATATGCGTCGGGCGCAAGAATCATTTATCCCGCCGGTAAAATAGCAACAGCGCCCGGGACCCTCCCACAATGTAACTTGCGTTTCGCGTTTGATACTTGCGTTTCAGATCGTTAAAATAGGGCCCAATATCACAGTTTGCCCTTCTGCTTGCAGATGTATATTTTAGTGTGTTTGACCAGGGCCGCTGATTTTAAACTGATTTCAGTGATCATTTTTTATTTAAAAAGGGACACACATTGATCTGATAATATATGGCTTCACCTGACTAATATCCCTAAATAAAAGTTTTCTGCATGATTAGTCTTATTTTCCGAAAATGGAAAGTATTTCAAATATTCTGCCAGTGGTATATACATTTATTAGCACAACTGTATATGGATTGAGTGACATTAATAAAAAATATATGTGAATGTTTTAAGCATGCAACATAATTTGCTTCCCAGGTTTCACTGATAGCCTGGGTATGGCACGAGAAGAATAAATTCCTATTCTCTAAATGATATACCCTGTCTAATTA
This sequence comes from Umbra pygmaea, assembly GCA_016801145.1. NCBI lineage: Eukaryota > Metazoa > Chordata > Actinopteri > Esociformes > Umbridae > Umbra > Umbra pygmaea. The sequence goes on along the minus strand of JACXGM010000681.1, from coordinate 64,837 downwards.
CCAAATACAACACACTATGGTCAAGTAAATTGCTATTTACACTATACCACAAAGTAGTTTATATATGTAATGTATTATATATATAAACTACTTTGTGGTATAGTGTAAATATACCACAAAGTAGTTTATATATGTAATGTATTATATGTGACAGTCTCATGAGCTGTGTAAATTAATTGCCTGATGGTTTGAAACCTAGTCCCCCTCTAAATCTTCAGAGGGACGGTGATGCCACTGGAACAAGCCACATCATGTCTGTCTATATATAAAGAACAAATATCAGTCAAATATAAAGAACACAGCATGGGCAGAAACAGAAGCCTTTCCTACGGAATTATTTATTATTGTTCAGAGAGTCAGGACACTTATTTTCGTCATCTCTACAGTCTGTGCTGAACACCCTGTCTTTCCCCAGGGATCACATGGAGGAATTCAGGGAGAACTTCCCAGAAGTAGTAGACCGTCACAGCAGAGAGGTGGATGATCTGGTTCAAAGACTGGTCCAGGGCCTGGAGGAACATTTTAAGAATGATGTCAAGGTAGGTTAGGTCAAGTAGGTGGTGGCATTTCTTTGGTACTTGTCTCGGGTAACCAGGAAAGTTACATAGATTGGTAGCTTATTTCATTCATTGCTCACATTGGATGGGGATTCAAACGAATACATTAAAAAATACATAACATATTATGTGAATGAAAGTGTGCATTAATATATGTATGTCTGTTGTTTCTGTCAGCCCAACCTTAAGAGAATGATGACAAACAAGTGGCTATCCACAGATGAGGACTTCAAACAGTTGTACAGGAAGACAGAGACGCTTTCACAACACTGTTTACACATGAGACCTCCATATGCAAAGGTAAATAAATCCTGAGGAAGAGTTCATATTGTTTAAATTGCAGGATATTATAATCAATTTAAATGAGGCATGTCCATGATAATTAAAGTACGTTGGAGTTATTGAAAAATATATAATTTCCTCATTTACTTTACCACTTGTTACTGATATGTAAAAGGGATTAAAAAATATTACATGTAAATTAAAGCATTAAGATCAGAAGGAATATCTGTCTCTCAGATGAGGAACTGGACAGTCATGTGAAAGAGAAAGAATAAACAGGCTTCCTATATTTATGTAACACCTCTTTTGACACACACTTGCTTTCCTGTGTTCCTCTGAATCAGATGTTAGTGAGCAGTGTGCATTACTACGTCGTCAAAAAATATGTCTCCCAGCTAATGAAAAACAACTACTCCTGTAAAAACAGGAAGCATGAAATTGCAGCCAACACGATGAGATTGCAGTGGGATAGACTCAGCTATCTCTTTGATGAAATGGTACCTCTGCTCTAGATCATCCTAAGAGATTTCTCCAAACTCACATCCATACACATTCCACATTTTATTTCAATTTAACATGTCTAAAATGCAAATAACTACATTACTTTTCTTGGCAAATTGTTTTTGTGCCTTCAAGAATGTTAGATGATATATTATAAAATAAAGTGTTATTAATGAACATCACCCCTAAAGTGATGTTATCAATGTATAAGTCTTTCCAACTACACATTACAAACTACACACACTCATATGTTCCTTTTGTAGAAGACAACACATGACTGGCTCCACCCAGTAGGAGAGCACCTGAGCGATATAATTGGTGGGGAAAATGAAGGAGACATAAAGAGGCACCTTACAGATTTAGTAAAGGACTACCCAGACATCAGGTAATACCATGCATGCATATTCTTGTGGTCATCAACACATTATAAAAATCTATGTACACATTTAGAGGAAGAGATAGTAAATGCAACACCTGGTTGCCATGAAAACACTGATGCACTGTGTTATCTCTGTGGCTCTCGCACTACTCATATTAATGTGCACTAGTCATATTAATGCGTTTTGCATGAAAACGGAGGTTACTGGTGCTTCTCACGGTGGTGATGCATTATTATTATTAGTCTACGGAAAGTCACAATTCCACCACACCTAGAATTTGATTGAGTCAATGTCAACATCTAAGCTTGCCGTCACATGTCTACTGTTTGGCGTGCACCACGTCAAATATGCACAAATATGCAATATGTACACCATCAAACTGTATGGTGCAAACCGAGCGTTTTCAGTTAATCCTATGGAATTTGAGCTTGGCTCACACAAGCTCAAGTTCCATAGGAATGAACTGAACACATTCGCTAGCTTCACACCAGTGTGTGCTTGCTGCTATAGTGTGTGCTTGCTGCCTGTAAAGCGAGGTTCACAACTTCACAGTAGGCTATTCAGTAAATGCCCCTGCTGTTTAAAACGTGTATCGCGATTCGTTTATCATTTGAACCGACTTGAATCGTCACACATTTCTAGCGATTTTCAACCGGTTGGGAGTGAATCGTTACAACCCTAGTATCAAGAGATCCCTGAATCTTTCACTTTTTAATAAGTGATTGAACAGTACTGACTGGCATTTGCAAGGCGTTGGATATCTTTTTATATCCATTTCCAACTTTATACATTTCTAGTACCTTATTACACAGGTCTTTTGACAGTTCTTTCTGCTCCCCATGGCTCAGTATCTATCCTGCTCAGTGCATCTATGTGAGAGCTATCAAACTCATTGACTATTTATACACTGACACTAATTGCAATTTAAAAGTAAAACCTTTAATTGCCATCTGTGTGTGTCACCTTGTGTGTCTGTAAAAAGGCAAAACATTCAAGGAATTTTTTGGCAACTTTTGACCAGGGCCATTTGGGTGATTTCTGGTAACAGTATGGTTTACAAAGGAGCCAAACAACCATTTGGGTGATTTCTGGTAAGAGTATGGTTTACAAAGGAGCCAAACAACCATTTGGGTGATTTCTGGTAACAGTATGGTTTACAAAGGAGCCAAACAACCATTTGGGTGATTTCTGGTAACAGTATGGTTTACAAAGGAGCCAAACAACTATGTGATAAGGATCACTATCCTTACATAACAGTCTGATTTTTTGTGTGACTTCTTGTGAGTTGAAGATCTGATCAAATGTTATGAGGTAACATTTAGGTAATTCCAAAGAACTCACATGTGTTTTCCTGCTATTGTATGTTACTTCTAACTTGATAGGGTATAATCTAGTCTCAAAGGCACTAAAGACATAACACATATCACGAACGGGTATGTTGGGTAGTTACTTGAAATACCATTTTCATTCAATAAAACTCTTGTCTCTTGGGAGCCAGTGGTCCATAAACCTATTTTGCTAATACAAAATTCTTCAGTCATGGCTGTGATATTACATTTTTACATTTGAGTAATTTAGAAGCTTTATGTTATGAATTTAGAGGCTGTGTTGTGAGTCACTCAATTTCCCCTCTTTGTGATTGGTTATTACTCTATCTTTAGCATCCACTTACCTAAAAATTTTGTAATTATGCTTTTCATTTAATTTTCTGTAATTAATTAGACATTCATAAAATATTTTAATTTAATATCCTAATCTGCTAGCTGATTTTTATTTTTCCATGTCTCTGTCATAAATGTTAAATGGTAACCAGACACAAGTTGTCACAACATAGCTGGGACTTAAGCATGTTGTTGCAGAAAAAAGGGTCTATCAGGGTTTATTTTGAACATCATTATAGAATGGTAATTTTGGAATGGACAGAGTGTTTATCGCCTTGTAGAGACAGAGTATGATTTTTGGGGCTTTTCAGTCACCCAGTATCTAGAAAGCCAAAATCGGCTTTTAGTTTATTATTTTCTTATTTTTTATTAATAATTGATTAATTAAACAGAGAAAATTATTTCCCTGCCTTTGGTATCCCTTCCATCAACACACACAACATTACAGGCATTAACAACTCTACCTGGATTTCTGGTCTGGACATTCCCAGACAGTTGCCCTGATCTGGTTTTAAGATGTGAAATCTTAGTTAATTTGTTGATTTGTATTTCATAATCCTGTCCCAGATGTGTTCTTGTCGCTGATATGTTTTTCTCTCAGCTTTAAAGGATATCAAGATGCTGATTTGGTTCTGGGTACTGACATAAGGGAACACCAACACAGTGCTGTGAACATTTCTCCTGTTGATTTTGTGTAATACCTCCTGATATTGTAATAACTCCTGATATCGTAATACCTCCTGATATCGTAATACCTCCTGATATTCTGTACCCTCTCTTCCCTCTGTCTGCAGTAAGAAACACCTGCTAGCTGTGTTGTACTTCAGGGGGTTGAGGTGCAGGAAGAAGCAGAGGATCGTGCGGCACTTCACTGAACTGAAGAAGAAACCAAAAATCAAAGGAAGCACTGGAGAAATTAGAGGAGCCCTATTTAGTGAAATACAAGTCAAAAACAACATTTGCAACTGCATGCCTTTGTGTTGCTTCTCTTAACTCTTCCCAGACAGCTAATCAATCTCCATAGTCCCTACCACAGATAATATCGTAATCAAGCTGTCTCAGAAGGCTTGGGGCTTATAAAGAACATTTTGTATAGTAAATCATCCCCACCTTGCTAAAACAGAGTTGGTTAAATGTTTATTTAAATGTTATTGATTAAGCTCTCTTCATTTTCCTTGTCACTTCTGCCCACTGATGTTTTAAAATAGTAATGGGCCCAAATTAACTCCGTAATGATGAATTCACTTTACTATTGACAGATATAAAACAAGCTATTTTTAAATATGTACTGCTAAAATATTACTTGCCAACATAGAAAAGAATCCCCCATGTGGTGGGAATGCCCTGATGTGGCCGTGTTTTGGAGGCAGGTTTCTTCAACCCTCTGACATTCTTGAGAGAGATATCCTGTTCTCCTAAATTATTTCTATTGAACGATGATTCTTTTATGGATATGTCCTTCCAAAAGAGGCGTGTTTGGCTGGCTGGGCTTACTGCTGCAAAAAAAAACAGCTGGCACTTCGTTGGCAGCTTCCGTACTCTCTCCTCTTGCTTCATAGGGTGCGTTCTTTTCTGGATATTCTTTTGTTAGAACTTTCCAATGTGTGGGGCCAGGAAGGATACTATGTGAGCCTGGAATAATGCTGATGAGGCTGTTTGTGTGCTGATTTAATTACATTCAATGTGTACTGTGTGTTGTGTTTTGTAGTGCGGGTTATATTTCTCTTGGTCATATATGGGGTGGGTTTTAAGGTTAGTTTTGTTTTATGTTGTGGTGGGGGGGTGAAAAATAAAACATGATGTTTTGTATTAATGCCTATATCATTATTACACTGGATTCTCAATACAAAAACATTTGATCAAGAAAAATAAAAAATCCATGAGAATTCCCCAGAGTAGACAGTTCTGTTTTTGTGTTATCACAGCCAACACGCAACACAATGGTTATAGCAGTCATAGTCCTTCACATTAAATACATCCAGTATCTACTGTACATATCAAGGGTCTCCAAAATTTCAGACACTAATGTTATATTTTTCTTTAAAATGTGCACATTCATCACCTCCTCTGCAACGTTTCAGTACTTCTTTATGAGTTGCTACTACTTACGTAGTTTGCAATACCAAGAATTGTAGCTATAATTGATTTGTAATGCACAATTGTAATTGTACATATTTCTTATGGTATAACTGGGTGAAAATGTAGATTGTGGCACTCCACATTGCAATAGAACATGGGGTACTTTACCCACATTCACTCCCTACTGTTACTGAGGACTTAAGAAGGCCAGGTGCACTTGTGAAGAGTGCTAATGAACTACAAACCTAATAAGGGTTCTGACCAACGAGGTTGAAGTCTGAAAGAAAAAAAATATGTTGGTTAAATTTGAAACTTCGCAGCCACCATTGTTATACATGTGACTACAGATTGCATTGTACTGTGGGTGATATTAACCCTAAAAAGATTGTTCACTCGTAATTCTAAATCACAATCATGGGTTAAGATTTCTCCAGAGGCAAAGTGCTTAGGGGCTGTCAACTTTCTGAGTGGAGGCCAGCTAGGGTGTTGCCACTGTCACTTGATGTGACTTGAAGATGAGTTGTGACTTTTGAGGTCAAAATATCCTCCCTGTTGTTGACAGAAATATTTAGCAACACCCCAGCTGACATGACCCTTGTGACTCACACCTAAGTGAAAGCTGTGACTCTGTGGTCTGGGAAGGACCCTATTGTAACCTCAAAATTCACTCAGAAAATCTGTGAGTGTTTCGATGGGTTTTTATTGGCTAGCTCAAGCTTTGTAATCAATTCAATATGACAGAGTGAAAGTTTGTTATTTTTAGTGTGCTTTAGTAAAAAATAGAACATGATTATTTATTTTTATAAACTTTGTTTATGGATATTTAACACAAATTGAGAACAATGTTTAAGTGCCTGTGAGTGACAGTGTCATGAAAAATAAAAGAAACACAACATAGCAATTACAAAGAAAACATACAGACAGCTTGGTCATATTTCACACATCACAGTATACATAATAACATCACACTTTAGGTCAGAAACAAAATATACAAACAGTAATTAGTATATAAGATAAAACACAATCTCATTCAGGGATAACTGGGAAGGTAATTTTCTCAGCATCGGCATCGTTTAAGATTTCTCGCTTTTAGTATATATCAGATTTTTCAAGCTGTAAGTTATTGAAAATACAAATCCCATCATACTATCATACTACTAAAAAACTACACTACCTAGAGCTAGGCACAAAAGGTAGATGTGGGGTAGGGAATCCTGACTTTAGAGAAGCCTGAGACCATAGAAATTAAATCTATAGAAGCCTTATTAAACTGTTTGGCATGGTTATTCGATTAGTACACAAAAAATGGCAACTGTCGTTAGTTGTCACGGTAACAACACGCGAATCGGTTTAATGCGGAAGTAAGTCGCTAGATCTTTGCACTGGAATGGTACTCGAAAAAATGGCTGCTGCTCTGACCATTCAGCTACATTTATTAGGATTGGAATGGCACTTCTATAGATTTAATTTCTATGCCTGAGACACTCATTTGGGCAGTTTGTCTACCTGAGCTGAGGGGGTGGAGCCAGGTTAGTAGTATGATGGTATGATGTGGTGTATGTGGGGGCAGAAGGACTATCACTGAAGGAAGCATGGAAAACAGTCTGGAAAAGATGTAGAGAGCTACATTAATGACTGTCCATAGATGGGGTGAGTGGAACTTTGTGGTTAGAGTTTTATGTTTTGGGCTTGAATTGGGGACGGACAGGATCCACTTTATTAGGGTGTCAGAAAACGAGACCTGGATCTATATTTTTTTCGAAAAGGACTGAAATGTTTAGGACATTTGTGCTTACCAATTAAAACACCTGATGTGTTTGTCAGTTAAACTAAACATACACCTTGAAACAGTGTCTTGGACTGTTAAAGTGTCTTGGTCAGCTGTCCTGTCACATACAGGCTTTTAAAGCCATGCAACTCAGTGGCGAGCATGGCCTTAGGTGTGCCTTGAATGGGTTTATGATTTTAGAGCTTCTGACCACACACACAGGATAGGGGCTAGGGAAAAGGAGGGGGTAAGAAACCCACATGAAACAGTGGACCAACAGTATGGGGGTATGGGTATGAAGGTGTTACTTGGGGATGTCCCCCACCTAAGGGACATTAAAGAAATGTTACTGTGGGAAACCGTATCAATCAATTTTCTACTGTCTCCATAGCACCTGGGATGGAAGGATGGGGTAACTCGTGGGTGACCCAACACATACAGGGATATGAAAGATTTTTTTACTGTGGGATCCCTTATCAACATATGTTATCTGTTTCCCCTATTACCTTTGTAGTTTATGGGACTAGGCGAAGGAAGAGGCACACACCTCGGGAACCTATCCGGCTAAGCCCTTAATGGGGATGACCTTACACCACGCATACATTACTAGCACCTGTGTACACACAGACACAGATCAATCTGTCAGTAAACATGTCATAAACAATATTTCTTAACAGTTGGAAAGATCAAAAAATATAATTGATCAAACTTGACCTGTGGGAATGGGGGTGGGTCTTAAAGGGGTATTACAAGGGGCTTGAAAGGGGTGTTGGTTTCCACCTGTCAAAATGGAAAGGGGATGGAGGTTAAGTTGTCTCAGCCAATAGGAAGCCAGTAAGGACAGGGAAAGGGGCTTGGTTACCACCTGTCAAACAGGAAACTGTGCAGGGCTTAAAGGTGTATTGCAAGCAGTGATGCCGGTAACTCTAATGCGTTACTCTAATCTGACCACTTTTTTCAGTAACGAGTAATGTAACGCGTTAACTATTTCCAAACCAGTAATCAGATTGACGTTACTTATCCAAGTCACTGTGCGTTACTGTCATTTTCCTTAGTAAAAAATATATATTGCATCTCCGAGAGAGTCACATTTTCAGCATGAGGACAGTCAGAGCCGGGGCTAGCAAGAGCCTTTGAAAAACATCTCTCTCAATGGCTCTAGCACTAGCTATAGGTAAGAACCTTTTGCCTAGCAACACTAATGCCAGCAACACGAACACAGATTTTCCTTTTCAAAATAATAGCGCTAGTAATTCAATATATTACTAATTTGTAATTCAATGCTTAGATAGGTAGTGTGTCCATGATCATGTGTTGCTAAACTTAGTCTGTTGGATAAAACAGACTCTAGTGTAGGGGTGGGCAAACTACGGCCCACTGGGCGGGCAAACTACGGTTATATAACTGTGACAACACTGATTACAAGTTCAAGGGGTGTTGCAAGGGGTGGGAAAGGGTTGTCGGTTACCATGGTGACCACTGGTCAAAACAAAAAGGAGGTGTGCTTAAGTTGGCACAGCCAATAGAATGCCAGTGAGGGCAGGGAAAGAGGCGGGGTTACCATCTGTTAAACAGGAAAGGGGTGGGGCTTAAGATGGCTCAGCCAATAGAAAGCTACTAGGGGAGGGAAAATGGTGCATGGCCACCTGTCAAAAATTTGATGGGTGGCTTATTCTATTTCTCTCTAATATTGTCATACAATATAAAAAGCCTAACGACATTGAATCAACCCATGTCTGGCGCAGAGATGAGGTATGCACGTGTAAAAGAATGTCCCCCCAAAGGTACTCAGGGATCCCCTCCCCCAAATCCTCCTCCTAAAGGGCCTTCCCATAGTTCAGAGAGGTTGAAGGTTAGCTTTGGATTTGACTGTATCACTGAGTGAGGAGAGCATCTATCAGGCAGGTTAGGGAACTTGGTATTGCAAACAAAACTACAAATTTGCAGATATCTAAAAATATATATGTTTAGGAATAGAGAACATTTCTATGTGCTGTTGAAAAGATGCAAATACATTGTCAACATGTAAATTCTTGAATTGTTTAATTTCAAGGTTGGACCGTATTGAAAATGTTCCATCCGAAATAGAGGGAGGAAAAGCATGATTCGCAACTAGTGGAGCAGAGGTAGAAGAGGTTTGTAAACCAAAGTGACATTTAAAACGGTTCCAAATCCTTAAGGATGTTTTATCAATAATATTTTTAAGATTGAGGGAGAAGGGCCGATTGATAGGGGAGTGTACAAGAGCTGTCAATGACACAGATTTAGAAGAAAAACACTCCATAGCCAACCAAGCAGGTGGGGTGTTGAATGTATCAGATCTGAACCAATGATTTAAAATTCTAAGGTTCAATAATAACAAATAATTACAAAGAAAGACCAAGTATCGCACTAAAATACGTGTGTGATTCAGAAGTAACAAGACTGCAAGGATAGTTTCTTGTAGTTAATAATTGTAGAGAATAGTTTTATTGTACGTGAATAATCATAACTGTATTTACAATTGTTTTCCCAGTGTAAGGGCCTGGGAAATTCCCAAATAACCGATTTGAACTTGCCAGGAAATGTTGTCTCTTGTAGCCAACATGACCTGTATTGTATAAAACTTTCAAGTTAATGCTTACTTTGGCACTGTCAGAGTTCGGATAAGTGCTTTTAATAAGGACTTATGGGACCTCCGGGAACAATGTCAGTGTTTTGATAATTAACATTGTAATAGTGTAGAATTTTTCTATCCAGCTGACCAGGTTTCAAATGCTGTAAAAACTGTATCTTGGTATCGTAAAAATCCCCAACTAATTTAAATTGGATTGTCATTCCCTGCAGTATCCAGAGTATTGTAACAAAAAGCACAGCCTAAAGATGGACCGGTGCGTGCCCACTGACAAATGCTGTTGAATCCGAACATTTCTGATCATTATTGCATGTTTTTTGATGTCCTGTGCTCTGTTAACAACACAGAAATTTTAATACAGAAACAACAGTGTTGAAAATAGCATGAACCTCACTCCAGCTCAGTGAGGTTGGATGGAGAGCGTTTGTGAACAGCTCTTTCCACAGATTCTCGATTGGATTCAGGTCTGGACTTTGACTTGGCCATTCTAACACCTGGATATGTTTATTTGTGAACCATTCCATTGTAGATTTTGCTTTATGTTTTGGATCATTGTCTTGTTGTAAGACAAATCTCGTCCCAGTCTCAGGTCTTTTGCAGACTCCATCAGGTTTTCTTCCATAATGGTTCTGTATTTGGCTCCATCCATCTTCCTATCAATTTTAGCCATCTTCCCTATCCCTGCTGAAGAGAAGCAGGCCCAAACCATGATGCTGCCACCACAATGTTTGACAGTGGGGATGGTGTGTTCAGGGTGATGAGCTGTGTTGCTTTTATGCCAAACATAACGTTTTGCATTGTTGCCAAAAAGTTTGATTTTGGTTTCATCTGAACAGAGCACCTTCTTCCACATGTTGGTGTGTCTCCCAGGTGGCTTGTGGCAAACTTTAAACAACACTTTTTATGGATATCTTTCAGAAATGTCTTTCTTCTTGCCACTCTTCCATAAAGGCCAGATTTGTGCAGTATACGACTGATTGTTGTCCTATGGACAGACTCGCCCATCTAAGCTGTAGATCTCTGCAGTTCATCCAGAGTTATCATGGACCTCTTGGCTGCATCTCTGATCAGTCTTCTCATTGTAGGAGCTGAAAGTTTAGAGGGACGGCTGGGTCTTGGTAGAATTACAGTGGTCTGATACTCCTTCCATTTCAATATTATCGCTTGTACAGTGCTGTATACATATATAATGTATATATATGTACATGTGTGTTAATGATTATTATAGGCATTTGTGGTATTTGTATATATGGGTTATATTATTGGGATTGTGAAGTATGGCGCTATCCCCTGTTCAACTGGGGTATATAACCAGGTCTTTAGATTGATTGTGAGACCGGTTGGTTCTAATTAGTTATTGCTTCCAGCCGGTCTTCTTTGGTCTTCATTTAATGCCTTGTTGAACAGAGGATGGTGCAAGTCATTGTTACTATATCACCTGTCACACCTTGGCAGGACATAATGCCAAGGCAGGACATCTGACCAATAAAAGAAGTGTTTGTAATACAAAAAAAAGAAAAAGTCAACGTTCAAATAATTATGTTCAGTTATGCACTCAATACTTGGTCGGGAATCCTTTTGCAGAAATGACTGCTCCAATGCGGCGTGGCATGGAGGCAATCAGCCTGTGGCACTGCTGAGGTGTGATGGAGGCCCAGGATGTTTCGATATCGGCCTTAAGCTCATCCAGAGTGTTGGGTCTTGCTTCTCTCAACTTCCTCTTCACAATATCCCACAGATTCTCTATGGGGTTCAGGTCAGGAGAGTTGGCAGGTCAATTGAGCACAGTAATACCATGGTCAGTAAACTATTTACCAGTGGTTTTGGCACTGTGAGCAGGTGCCAGGTCGTGCTGAAAAATGAAATCTTCATCTCTATGAAGCTTTCCAGCAGATGGAAGCATGAAATGCTCCAAAATCTCCTGATAGCTAGCTGCATTGACCCTGCCCTTGATAAAACACAGTGGACCAACACCAGTAGCTGACAAGACACCCCAGACCATCACTGACTCTGGGTGCTTGACACTGGACTTCGGGCATTTTGGCATTTCCTTCTCCCCAGTCTTCCTCCAGACTCTGGCACCTTGATTTCCGAATGAAATGCAAAATTTGTTGTTGTTTTGTTGTGCTGCTTCTCTGTAGCCCAGGTCAGGCGCTTCTGTCGCTGTTTCTGGTTCAAAAGTGGCTTGACCTGGGGAATGCGGCACCTGTAGCCCATTTCCTGCACATGCCTGTGCACGGTGGCTCTGGATGTTTGTACTCCAGACTCAGTCCACTGCTTCCGCAGGTCATCCAAGGTCTGGAATCGGTCCTTCTCCACAATCTTCCTCAGGGTCCGGTCACCTCTTGTCGTTGTGCAACGTTTTTTGCCACACTTTTTCCTTCCCACAGTCTTCCCACTGAGGTGCCTTGATACAGCACTCTGGGAACAGCCTATTTGTTCAGAAATTTCTTTCTGTGTCTTACCCTCTTGCTTGAGGGTGTCAATGATGGCCTTCTGGACAGCAGTCAGGTCGGCAGTCTTACCCATGATTGCGGTTTTGAGTAATGAAACAGGCTGGGAGTTTTTAAAAGCCTCAGGAATCTTTTGC
>JACXGM010000681.1:37506-52305 GCA_016801145.1 Umbra pygmaea | reverse complement strand
TTTTATCACAATATGCTAATTTCTTGAGAAGGACCTGTATGGTAACATTTATAAATACTATAATATGAAACTGATTTAGTGTGGAATTTCCCTTTAACAGTTGCAAGCAAGCAACATAAAAAATGATATATCTTACTATAAACAATTTGTTTACTACATTTTTTATCAATAGTTCCACCCTGTTTACACAAACAAAATAAATGTTAGCCCTAGCTCTGTAGGACCTGTACATTTAGGGCCGCCCGGTAAAAGAAATATGACTGTGCAAAAACAAAATTTGGGATCCCCTCAGGACTGGGCCTGGGACAACAATCCCAGTTGTCCCCCCTTAACAGCATGTCTGCACACACACATACATGTAGATTCCTTCAAATGTTAAGGAGAAGATTAAAAAAGAGAAACTGAATCTGTGAATTCTCACAGAATCAAAATTTTATTGATATCTTGCTACTCAGTCAGAATCTTTCAGAGTCCCAGTCTCTGTCACAATAATCATATATGTGATGTTTTAGGCTTATTGGCAGACATCTATTTAAAATGTAGGCAATGGCACATAAAGAGCCTTTTTTACATGTCCACTGAAGTTTCTCAGCTTGCACTCTAGTAACATTTGTGTGGTCATGTAGCTTTGCATAAAAAATGGTTGTCATTCGCAAGGCTACTTTTACTTTTATACTTTAAGTAAATTGCCAAGCCTGTACTTTGTTACTTTTACTTGAGTAAAGAAGTTAAATCAGTACTTTTACTTTTACCAGAGTTTTTTTTAACACAGTATCTGTCCTTCTACTTGAGTACGGGAAGTGAGTACTTTTGCCATCTGTGGTGATTTCACAGAAGTATGATTGACTTGGAGTTACATTGTGTTGTTTTAAGTGTTCCCTTTATTTTTTTGAGCAGTGTATGAAGTAGGATTTCCTGGGGACATTAAAAGGCGCCGGTTAACAAGATTGACTTGTTTGCTTTCAGGCAAATATATCCATACATACACACCCCTTCTTCCTCAAATTACCAATTCCCTCTGTCAGGACAGTTTCTGAACAGACTCAGAAACCCCCCATAGCGTTTCAGAATGAATCATCACTTTTGTTGACAATTTCTCAACTCTCTGACAAACCCTGTTGAACCATCACTCCACCATTTAGTCTGTTCTGATTAATTGAAAATAGGTTAGAACTTAGGTTAGTTTGCTGCATGCAAACCTGACTTAGCCTCCTACCCCAGACCTGTTTACCCACAGGGACCACATGGAGGAATACAGGGAGAGCTGTCCAAAACAAGTAGACCATCACAGCAGAGATGGATGGCCTCGTTCATAGACTGGTCAAGGGCCTGGAGGAACTCTTTAAGAATGATGTCAGGGTAGGTTACGTGGAGGATGTGGATTGACCTTCAACCCTAGTTCTAATTCTGCACATGTTCTGATGTCCAAGTATCCTTTTTTTACCACTTCAAACAACCCAAACCTCCAACCACTCACCCCAGTCTTCTCCACCCCAAACTGTCATTTTGTTGGTTTGAATACCTGTAACTACCTACTGTAGCACTGTTGCTATCAACCTGCCAGCTGTCATGGTTTGGAATAGTGGTTGTGTAATTTTACGTTTATGTGTTTCTGTTCTGTGTTTGTATTGTATTGTTTTAGATTATCTAATGTTTTAAACCATCAACTTGCTAGGGAATGCAGATGAAAATTAGCCTGCATGGCTAAATCTGGCACATTTACATGTTGGAACAGGGGCGTTGTGTTCATTAGGGCGATATGGGGGACGCACTGCCAAACAGGAAAATAAGGGATTTTTTCCTAACCAATTATATATCGGCAACAGTGTTATCAGTGTTTTAATCTAGACGTTTGATCTGCCACTTTGTTCTGTGCTTCAAATGGTCCCGCCCTTTTTGGGGCGATTTTCAGCGACGTTAAAAATCGGCCAAGAATTCACTCCTAGACTCAAGTAAAATATGTTTTTTTATCAGAGCCTTCAATTTAATCCCTATGGGTCCGGCAGCGCATGCACAAACGTGCTTTCATCATACGTAACGTAACTAAGAAGAAATCTTCAATCAATTGCTACTACTGTCAAGATAGCTAGCGTTAAAAAGTGCAATCATGTGTTGTGTAAATGGTGGACGAAGTTGAGAGAGGTGGATTATTTGCTTTCTCATCAATTTACTTTGTTGTCTTTGGATAAAATTGTTATAAAAGAGACTTGTAACTTCCAATTGTTCTAACACAAAAGGACAAACTACAAAAACATTTGTGTTAATTGTTTGAAAGAAAGAAATGTCTAACGTCAGGTGTAGCCAATTCCCTATTCTGTTTGCCATGCTTACATTTTGGAGGAGACACGACCCGGACCAACCAAGGAATTGTGGATATATAACATTTTTATCCCAAACAATTAGGAAACAATAACAATAATGAACCACAACTCACATTGGAAGTAGCTGTCAATTTTGGAAAAGGTTAATATAGGCTGAATCAATGCACTGGCTATGTGTCTATTGAGCCAGACATCTTCCAAAAACCACTGGATTTTGAAGACTTGGTGAATCCCCAGTTTGTGTCCCAGAATAGACATTGATGTGAGCTTCTCTTGAGATAAGGTAGGCCCAGGCCTATAGACCACTTAAAGACCATCACACTAATTTCCTTTCCCTTTCCTGTTTACATTACCTGTCTCTCTTCTATAGTTTATGCTGTGTTTACTCTACTAAATTGTTTTATTCAGGACATGATGTTAGACACAATGTGTTGCTAAACAGTTGTGATAAAAACAGTTGTAGTGTCTATTGGCAGTCGTTAAAGTTGGAACATGTTTTGTAGTGCATCCGTAGACGGCCCCTTCTCTGACATTCTAGGCTATGATAGAGCATTCTGTAATTCTAGGCTATGATAGAGCATTCTGTAATTCTAGGCTATGATAGAGCATTCTGTAATTCTAGGCTATGATAGAGCATTCTGTAATTCTAGGCTATGATAGAGCATTCTGTAATTCTAGGCTATGATAGAGCATTCTGTAATTCTAGGCTATGATAGAGCATTCTGTAATTCTAGGCTATGATAGAGCATTCTGTACTATCATGTAGCCTATCATTCCATCATTCTTGCATGTGCTAATGTGTACATAGAAATTGTGTGTGTGTGTGTGTGTGTGTGTGTGTGTGTGTGTGTGTGTGTGTGTGTGTGTGTGTCTGTGTGTCTGTGTGTCTGTGTGTCTGTGTGTCTGTGTGTCTGTGTGTCTGTGTGTCTGTCTGGGTATTTTTAGAGTTTTTTGCCATAACGCCATTCTTGTGGATACTATAGTGTAGGGCAGGCTATAGTAACTTGGTATCTCAGATGTGGCGGAGATGGTTCAGTGGTTAGGGAGTCAGACTAAAGTAGTAATTTGCACATTAACATTTTCAGGCATGTTCATCATGTTACCTATCCTACTGTCATTTGTCCTGTACTGCCACTTTACATTCCAATAATTCTTAGACCATATTTGCACTGAACATAATTTTTTATCTAACCTAATACCGTTTATATGTGTAACTTTATACCTGAATGTTTTTGCTTTATGTGTAACTTAATGTCGCCTTGCGCCTTATCTTGGCCAGGTCGCAATTGCAAATGAGAACTTGTTCTTAATCGATTAACCTGGTTAAATTAGGTGAAATAAATAAAACAATCACTGAGTTAATCACCTAGCAACCAATTAATATTGTCTTGCTTAATGTACCCATTGAATGGGTCACCTTAATCATTATCAGAAAAATTGCCCCCCCTGAGAATTATTTCAAGGAGCCGCCATTGTGTTGGAATGTGTGCTCATGTTGATTAATGTGCATTTTCAATATAAAAAATAAAAATCACTCAAATCAAAAAGGTATTTAAGGTGGCCAATTGCAAGTTGTTGTTCTCTTTGACTCCTCTGAAGAGTGGCAACATGGGGGCTTCAAAACAACTCTCAAAATGACCTGACAACAAAGATTGTTCAACATTATGGTTTAGGGGAAGGCTACAAAAAGCTATTGCATAGATTTAAGCTATCAGTGTCCACTGTGAGGAACATAGCGAGGAAATGGAAGACCATAGGCACAGTTCTTGTTAAGGCCAGAAGTGGCAGGCCAAGTTAAATATCAGAGAGGCAAAGGCCAAGGATGGTGAGAACTGTCAAAAGCAGCCCGCAGACCACCTCCAAATACCTACAACATCATCTTGCTGCAGATGGTGTCACTGTGCATCGTTCAACAATTCAGCACACTTTGCACAAGGAGAAGCTGTATGGGAGAGTGATGCGGAAGAAGCCTTTTCTGCACACACGCCACAAACAGATTCGCTTGAGGTATGCAAACGCACATTTGGACAAGCCAGCTTCATTTTGGAAGAAGGTGTTGGGGATACCTGGGAGAGGCAGAAGGCAGCAATATTATATATCCACAACAACCAGGCCAGTGGTATTACCCTGTGAAATGGGTAGGTCACTTAGTCAAATGTGACCATGGCCTTTGCGGAACCAGTAAAGGATATAATTTACCTGCTTGGAGCTGTCTTGGCGACTTACTCTTGGCACATAACGAGCAGGAGGAGACATACATCCTGGCGTCCCTAGCCATAGTGGGCGGCAGTACCTGTCCGTGAGGCAGTAGATGAGAGGTCCCGCACAGTGACAGGAATGTACTGGAGACCCACAGGACACTTGGCAGGTATAAGGTCCCTGCACAAAACCTGTTGGATCTCCCTGTCCATTTTACACACCACAGGTGCCAAAATACAGAAGAGGCAGAAGGAGGGGAGACATCTACTGGCCTCTACTCTGTGTCATGGAGGTGGGACAGGATATCTGCATTTTCTATAGCTGGAATATAAGAAATTGTGAAAGAAAATCTGTCAAAAAACAGGGCCAATCTGGTCTGATGACGACTCAGCCTCCTTGCCACCTGTATGTACTCCAGGTTGCAATGGTCAGTCCAGATGAGGAAAGGGTGTTTAGGCCCCTCTAACGAGTGTCTCCAAACCATCAGGGCTTAAACAATAGCCAGCAAGTCACTGTCACCCACGTCATAGTTCCTATCTACGGCTGTCAGCTTTCGGGAGAAGGCACAGGGGCAGAGCTTAGCAGTTGACCGGAGTGTCATCGATGTACACAATCACACCGTGACCCAACATGTCCCTGAAGACCTAATTCACAAAGAACTGAAAGAATGAGGGAGCATTCATAAGAACATATGACATGACCAAGTATTCATAATGGCCTGTCGTAGTACAAAACACTGTCTTATGCTTGTCTCCATCTCAGATATGCACTTAATTGTACGTAAGGAATGCATCCATGCATCTGTTCTATGACTGAGTGTATCAGTGGCATGGGAAACATGAACCTCTTAGTGATGAGATTGAGAGTTCTGTAGTCGATGACAGGGCACACAAAAAAGAAACTCGCAGCAGCAGGTTAAGTGGAGGACTGAATAAATCCCTGTTGTAGGGTCTCTGAGACATATGTTTCCACAGTCTTGGTTTCCGTATATGGTAGAGGATACACATGACCACTAACTAGGCAGTACCGTTTCCAGGCGGAGGTCAATGTCAAAATCCCAGTGGCGATGGGGAGGTAGTTTTGGTTGCCAGAGCCTTTGGGAACACCAGATCCTGAAACTTGTGAGGAATGGGAATTCCACAGTGGTGGTGCCAAATGAAACTTAAAGACACCTCCACTGGCACTTGCACGACCACCCCTCTAAGGATAAATTAGAGTTAGACCATTTAATGCGTGGGTTGTGCAGGGCTAACCAAGGGAGCCCTAACACAATGGGGAAAGAAGGGGAATGTAACTGTATGCATTCCTGATGTGATTTTGGCATGTCCATGGTAACGATGGTGGTGGTTACCTTGACCAAACCTGAGCCCAGTGCTTGGTCATCTAGGGCTCAGAAAGGAAGTGGGTGATGGAGTGTATGTGTGTGTAGGTATGTGCAAACGTGCAGCCATGTCCCTATCCATGATATTATCTGCAGCCCCTGAATATACCAAATCCATGGGCATGTCCACCGGAACAGGTGGGACGAACGGACCCTGACCGGTGCAGCCCCTCACAGATATCTGACAGAAGAGTGAAAAGATTAATCAAGTAGTTGTTCAAGAGCCCAGGACCACTTGTGGAGAGCTTCAAAAAGACCTGCAATTAGCAGGTACTGTTGTCTCAAAGTAAACAGTAAGTAATGCACTCCACCGCCATGGCCTGTATGCACGCTCACCACGCAAGTCTCCATTGCTGAAAAAAAGCATGTGGAAGCTCATTTAAAGTTTGCTGCAAAACATTTGGAAAAGCCAGTGAAATACTGGGAGAATATAGTGGTCAAATGATAGCAAAATTGAACTGTTTGGATGCCATAATACACACCATGTTTGGAAGATTAATGGCACTGCACATCACACTAAAAACACCATACTAACAGTGAAGTTTGGAGGTAGGAACATCATGGTGTGGGCCTGCTTTTCAGTATATTGTACTGGCAAACCTTACATAATTGAAGGAAGGATGAATGGGCAAATTTACCAAGACATTCTTGACAAAAATCTGCTACCATCTACGAGGATGATGAAGATGAAACGAGGGTGGACATTTCAGCAAGACAATGATCTCAAACACACAGCCAAGGAAACTCTCAATTGGTTACAAAGAAAGAAAATAAAGCTGCTACAATGGCCCAGCCAATCACCTGACTTATATCCCATTGAAAATCTATGTAAAGCACTGAAGATTCATAGAAGATGCCCATGAAACCTTCAAGATTTGAAGACATGAGCAATGCGTGCAACTAGTTCCTCCATACAGGAGGTGTCTTGAAGCTGTCATTACCAACAAAGACTTTTGTATCATGTGATCCTTCACTATACGAGCAGGCTGGACCAGGTAAATAATCAGACCAAAGACAGGTATAAGGGATTTCAATCTGGGTATATTTGTTTCACCTATACATTTAACTCAGTTTGTTTCATTCAAAAAAAGAAAATCTAACTTAAAAGGGTTTAAATTCACCAAAGTAAAGGTGGCCAAACCAAGGGCCTAATTCCGGTCTTACTTCAAGTGTCCAAACTAAAGGATAATGGTACTCTACAATATGTCTTGCCGTATATAAGTTGGGTATTTGTTTTCTGGACCAATTACTGAGCCTTCCAGGATTGCCCTCAGCCTCCTCCTCAGTCTGTCTCTCCAGCCTCCATAAAGGGGGGGTATTTCCTTCCTTTTTCTTTTCCCCTCTCGCGTCCCTCTTTCTCTCCTTTAACAAAAATAGACCAAACACAACAAAATCCCTGTTGATTAGCACAGCTGGCCTTTATTAGTTTCTCTATCTCTTCTATTCCCTACTTTGCCTAGTAGAGGCCGCCCTAGCCCCCTTTCCTTTCCCCTCTACCCTGGACCGTTCACAATCAAATATTAAATCAATATCAGTAAGCGTGTTCAATACTTTTTCCCTGTGCCATTTCACATTATTACACAACAATTAATTTCTGAACTTACTGTATTTGCAACTATGTTGCAGTTTGGTCGGAGTTACACTTTAACTAAATAATTAAAGTAACATCAAAGTCAAAGTTGTTTATTTGTCATGTGCATCGGATAACATCACATCATGCTATGCAGAGAAATTCTTTTGACAAGGCTCGACACATCTACACAGAGGGCTTAAAAAGGTTATATACAATATAAAGAAATTTTAAAACGATAATAATAACAAAATACACCATGTACTAAGCAGTGGTCCGGAGAGTGTACGACCGCAGAAGTAATAAATATTATAAAATATGGCATGGAAAATTACTTTTAAAGGTGCATTGAATTCTGCTACATCAGATGTAGAGTGGATAAAGTGACCAGAGAATGTCAGGGCTCAAGAAATGATTGTGATTTGTGATCAATGTTCCATGTTGAATAGCCGAACGGCCTGCGGAAAGAAACTGTTTTTTATTCTGGTAGTCCGTGCCTTGATGCTCCGGTAAAGTCTACCAGATGGCAGCAGTGAGAAAAGGTCACGGCCTGGATGGCATTGGTCTCTTAGGATATTCTGTGTTTTCCTCAGGCATCGCTTGTGGCAGATGCCTTGCACGGAGGGGAGACAGCAGCCAATGATGTATATCATTGCTCAAGGAGTTTCTGTCACATTTTCAAATTGTTTTTTTTTAAGTGGGTAGGTTTCCAGTCTTAGCAAATGCCACACAAAAGGTCTGAGCACAGCCCTGCCCTAGACAAAAAGGACAGAGAGAGTGCATAAAGCTAGTATTTGTGAAATATATTCCCAAACATTTATATTTAGATTATGGCTTGATTATTTTAAAAGTAAAGTAAAAGGTCTAGTTGCATGTCAGATATCATTATTATTCATCAATCCAGTGGCTATACTAACTCAGTAAGGGAAGAGAAATTGGAAATTTGTCAGTTTGCACAGTTTGCACAGTTTGCACAGTTTGCACAGTTTGCATGGTGCTGCTGTAATGACCGTTGAAGCATTTAGAGGGAAATGGACAAAATAATATGTTCTATTCCTAGGATATGACCTAGGATGACTTGAGTCCTTGGACCACACTGCATAAACAGTTTGATGACAACCTTGTCCAAAGCCACTCTCACCACTCATAGCCCAGCTGGTTGTCCTTGTTCCTGTATACCTGGTGGTGCAGTCAAGACCGGATACAGCCCACATGAAGATCTGAACCCTCGACTCATGCCCCAGGACTACTCACATGACCTTAATGTGTACTGATAAATAATGTGGCCTTACCAGGACATGCACTCTTAAACACCTGGCACAGACAGAAGTGGAATGGCCCACTCACTGAGTCTGGATCCTCTCTAGGTTTCTTCCTGGGAAGCAAATTACTGGGCAGGTTTTCCTAGCCACTTTGCGTCAATTTTGCACTGTTGCTTGGTCTCTGGGTTCTAGGCTGTGTATCTGTAAAAGCACGTTTTGACAACTGCTGATGTAAAAACGGCTTTATATAATAAATTTGCTTGATTGATTCAAATAGTCTGGTCGGGGTTTAGGTTTACATAGGGTGTATTCACTTTGTTGTGCTGGCTGGGGTGGGGTGGATGTTATTACGGTATACCCACATCCCAGATACTACTATACCACGAGATCATATCAAATACAAGTTCAAGGCTGATACTGGTGAGGTAGGCTCAGTTCAACAGGCAGGGACAAATCCGAAACAGGTATGGTAACATTACTCTGCTCAACACAAGTAAATAGCATAGAGGCTCTATAACTGGAAAAATTTAGATATCTGCAGATTGAAGACTATATATATAAACAGATGAATGTATTATAAAAGACTAGACACTTTAGATAGGTGCTCCAAAGTCAATGCAATGTTGCAGTTTTTTTAATATTCTTTTCACTTTTTCTTTTAAAACTTTTTCTCTTGATGCCCTTTTTCACAACTTTACCTAGAACCATCCACAGTGATCAAAAATATACCAAAAGGCCAAGAGGTAACTTAATCTGAAGAAGCTATAGATTTCCATGGTCAGGTTGGAAGAAACTTTCCATATGTTTACTATAACCTAGGTGATCCAAAAATCTGCAATACATGAAAGATTGGCCAGAGATTTTAACCATTGCTGAACATCTTTCACATCAAATTCAGTTTGGATTTTGCCTTTAAACTTGTGGAAATTACAACAAAGATGTAGAAAATGGTTCTCAGGTCAGATGAAACTAACATTATACATTTTGCCCTAAATGTGAAATTCTACATGTGGTGAAATCCACTAGCCTGGATGCCAGCCCAAACGAAGTTCGGTTTGGACTCGATCCATTGAGGAGTAATTATGCTCGGTTCAGAAATCGTCGGGCCATTCAAATTGCCAGGGCGGGCTTTATATGATGACGGACAGATGATCTGCAGTTAAGTTTTCATCACATCATCAAAGAGCGCTTGGTTTGAACTGGTTTACAACAAAGATGACTGCAGCTGGAGAAATGAGTTGTATAGATTCTGTTATCGTGTCTGTTGTAAAAGAAATCAACAGCAAATTAATTTTAAAAGACGAACAGAGAACTGCAATCAAGGCATTTGTCGAGCGTAAAGATGTGTTTGCCATCCTTCCTACGGGATTCGTCACTTATTGCATTGCTCTGATTGGTTGTAGGTCTATCCAATTGAGTGCAGAGTTTTTTCGGTTAAGACACGCCTCATAATCAAAGCCCTATGGAGCAGTATCAGACTCACATTCTGACTAGAATATGAGTATGACGAAGTCAGGCTAGAAATCCACCTTTGCCATGGTAAATCATATTGGTGGCAGTATTATGTTGTAAGGATGCTTTTCATCAGCAGGGACTGGTACACTGGGCAGGTTTGAAGACAAGAGGGATTTAGTCAAACTTATTAGAACTTAGGCAATTTTAGCTAGAACAACAGGTAAGGAATTCACAAACTTTATATAACAAGCTAGAACGTTGATTCATTGGAGAACATAATTCAGATAATGTCGATTTCATTTTTTGTATTTTAAGAAATATTTAGCATGTTTAAATTTGTGTATATTGTGTTCATCAAATGGAGCATTGAAAAACAACAACATTTGAAAATATTGTGCAGACATTAAACAATCCATTATACTGTAAGTGCTGAGGAAATGCTGTTCATATTGCATATTGTTTCAAATGCCGGAAAGCACTTAAATCAATCAAAGTAGGTAATGCTTGGGATTATGCAAAGGATGTTGGGTCTACTGGAAAAGATCTGATTTCCTTACCTTCACATTTTTTACTGGAATAGAATAGGATATGAAAGCGGGGTGGAGTTGGGAAATTACACTGGCAGTATAAAGAAGAGAGGGAGGTAGATCTGTGTTTCTCAGATGAGAAATAAAGAATGAACAAGCTTCCTTTATTTATGTAACACTTCTGTTGGCCTACTGGTTCCTGTGTTCCTCTAAATCACTACGTCGTCAAAGAATGTCTCCCAGCTAAAGAAAAACAACATCAGGACAAAGCAGCCATCAAGATGACAGTTCAGTGAGAAAAAATCAAGGATCTGTTTTGTGAAATGTTAACACACCTTAACTGTTAACCACAAACTGGATTGTTCCTATAGATTTTGGTGTTTCACATCCATACACATTCCACGTTTTATTTTCTTTCAACATTGTCTGAATTATATTTGTCTCTGCATTATACTCTTGTGCTTTGAGGAATGTTCATTTGTAAAATTAAAAGGCACCTACAGTGATGTCAAAAACATAATGCGTTTCACTTATGAGATACAGTTGTATGCAAAGGTTTAGGCACCCTTGAAAATTTCCATGATTTTCATTTATAAATATTTTGGTGTTTGGATCAGCAATTTAATTTTGATCTATCAAATAACTGAAGGACACAGTAATATTTCGGTAGTGAAATGAGATTCATTGGTGGAACAGAAAATGTGCAATATGCTTCAAAATGAAATTAGACAGGTGCATAAATTTAGGCACCCTTGTCATTTAGTTGATTTGAATACCTGTAACTACCTAGCACTGATTAATTGGAACACACAATTGGTTTGGTGAGCTCATTAAGTCTTGAACTTTATAGACAGGTGCATCCAATCATAAGAAAAAGTATTTAAGGTGGCCAATTGCAAGTTGTTCTTCTCTTTGAAAGTGGCAACATAAGGCCACAAGTGGCAGGCCAAGTAAAATAGCAGAGAGGCAACGGATGGTGAGAATGGTCAAAAACAGCCCAGAGACCACCTCACAAGACCTACAACATCATCTTTCTGCAGATGTGTCACTGTGCATTGTTGGTGCATTAAAAAAATCAGCGCACTTTGCACAAGGAGACGCTGTACAGGAGAGTGATGCAGAAGAAGCCTTTTCTGCACATACGCCACAAACAGAGTTGCATGAGGTATGCAAATGCACATTTGGACAAGCCAGCTTTATATTGGAAGAAGGTGCTGTGGACTGATGGAACAAAGATGGAGAAATTTGGTCATAACAAGGGGCGTTATGTATGGCGGCAAAAGAACACAGCATTCCAAGACTAACACTTGATACCCACAGTAAAGTCTGATGGAGGTTCCATCATGCTGTGGGGCTTTGTGGCCAGTGCCGGTAGTGGTAATCTTGTTAAAGTTGAGGGTTGCATGGATTCTACTCAATATCAGCAGATACTTGAGATTAATGTAGAGGAATCAGTCACAAATTTGAAGTTACGGTGCTGGATATTTCAAGACAACTACCCAAAACACTGCTCAAAATCTACTCTGGCATTTATGCAGAGGAACAAGTTCAATGTTCTGGAACTGCCATCCCAGTCCCCAGACCTGAATATCATTGAAAATCTGTGGGGTGATTTGAAGCGGGCTGTCCGTGCTCGGCAACCATCAAACCTAACTGAACTGGAGATGTTTTGCAAGGAGGAAAATACCTTCATCCAGAATCCAGACACTCATTACAGGCTACAGGAAGTGTCTAGAAGCTGTTATATCTGCTAAAGGAGGCTCAACTAAATATTGATGTGATATTTCTTTTGGGGTGCCCAAATTTATGAACCTGTCTTATTTTGTTTTGATTCATATTGCACATTTTTCTGTTCATCCAATAAACCTAATTTCACTACTAAAATATTACTGTGTCCTTCAGTAATTTGATAGATCAAAATGAAATTGCTGATCCAAACACCCAATTATTTGTAGATGAAAATCATGGAAATTGTCAGTGGTGCCTAAACTTTTGCATACGACTGTACTCTTAAGAGGGTATACCGGTGTAAAATGCACAGCATCAATTACATAAAAAGAAAATACAAGCTATCATATTAATTGTACTTTAATGCTGTTGTCCTGTTGACCAGTATAGATGTATATATATATATATATATATATATATTTCATGTCATAGTAATAAAAAGTGTAATAATTTATCAAATGTATAGTAAGTTGTATATCTTGTGCAGAAGTTGCTTTTAGAAAATAAAACCATATAATAATGTAGCAATGATATGAGAAAAATAATAATGTATAATTAATACAGGATCTCTGTTCAATGATCAATATTTAATCAGGATCATCATTTACTAAATATTGTAAAATGTCTAGAAAAGTTTTATTATGTTTCTATAAGTGTTATTCTATATGTGTTTGTATTCCCTATGAGATATTGACCATATGAAAATTATGCAGCTTTTCTGGATTTGTGACAATGACTTAAACAATTATGAAGAATTGTTTCACTGTAAATTAAGATTTGCTCCATTGTAGGATGCGTCCGACAGTGTTTATTAACTCAGGATACAGGATATCTCTGGAAGGCAATGTATGTAAATCTAAAGCCAGTGTCCAAATGGAGACAATGGCTAAATATTTACCATAGCCTGTGATGCCAGCAGGAAAGTGTGAAGGCCACATTTGGCCCAAGGGAAGCGGACCAACCTATAGGAAATCACAGACATCCTGGCGCCTGGTTAAGGCTAGTTAACTCGGACTAGTTAAATTGAATCCGGGTTTGTAGCCATTGGTGGGATTTTTTTAACTGATGCTAACAATTTGGACCAATGGGAAATCAGTATCAAGTTCTCTGTTGTGACATTATTCTCTGTATTTAATTGTCACGAGTTCTCTCTGCAGAGACAATTCGTCTTTAAACATTAATTTCTATGCTCAATTTTCAACACATCCTCCAGACTCAGAGTAAATTAATTGGATAAGTACATTCATTTAATATACAACATCAGCTGTGGTCATCAGTTTCTTCACACATAATGACAATAGTAGCCAGCAGCATAGCACCCTGTATTCCACTGCTGATTTGCTTCTAAAGCTAAGCAGGGTCGGGCCTGGTTAGTCCCTGGATGGGAGACCAATGCTGCTGGAAGTTTTGTTGGAGGGCCAGTAGGGAGCACTCTTCGATCTGGTCTAAAGATCATTCCCAATGCCCCAGGGTAGTAATGGGAACATCTGCTCTGCCTGCATAGGGTGCCGTCTTTTGAATAGGATCTTAAACGGGTGTCCTGATTCTCTGTGGTCATTAAAAATCCCATGGCACTTATCATATGAATAGGGGTGTTAACCCTGGTGTCATGGATAAGTTCCCAACCAGGCCTCACTTCAATCACGGACACCTAATTATCCCCCTCCTTCCAAATATAACTACACACCTCTCCACCGAATAGCTGATGTGTGGTGAGTGCTCTGGGGCAAAATTGCTGCCGTGCATCACCCAAGTAGGTGCTACACATTGGTGGTGGATGAGGTGGGCTTCCCCCTCACTGTGTAAAACACTATGGGTTCCTTGAAAAGTGCTATAAAAGTTAAATGAATAATAATTATTATATTAATAGGCAACATTACAATCTTTTGAGTAATCCTGAAATTTTGGCATCTGATAAGTTGATGATAGGATGTACATTATGTTAAGGCCGGTTCCCCATATTCCCGGAAAGCAGTGGATAACTGCAATTACCATCTGCATTTATGTCGGCTAGGGTATATAGCTATTCCTTTGTCACTCCACTGAGGAAGGCCAGAGAAACCTTTTGAATATACAGTTGCCTTCAGGGCCAAGAATAGACATTTCTGGGGGCAGGAGCTCAAGTACAAAAAAAGGACACACTACACCCCCCAAGGCATGCCATGCATGGCACGCATGCATGCATACGCGCACACACACACACACGCATACGCGCACACACACACACACGCATACGCGCACACACACACACACGCATACGCGCACACACACACACGCATACGCGCGCATACGCGCGCGCGCACACACACACACACGCATACGCGCGCGCACACACACACACACACGCATACGCGCG
>JACXGM010000681.1:5187-37406 GCA_016801145.1 Umbra pygmaea | reverse complement strand
GCGCACACACACACACGCACACGCGCGCACACACACACACGCACACGCGCGCACACACACACACGCACACGCGCTCACACACACACGCACACGCGCGCACACACACGCACGCGCGCACACACGCACACGCGCACGCGCGCACACGCGCACACACACACGCACGCACAGCCACTTTGAGGAGATCTCAAACCAAAGACTTTGCATGACCTGGAGGCATTTTGCCAAGGATAATGGGAAGCTATACCACCTGCAAGAATTTGGGGCCTCAGACAACTATTGCATGCTGTTATTGATGCTAAAGGGAGCAATACACCGTATTGAGAACTGAGGGTAAGCAGACTTTTGAACAGGGGTCATTTCATTATTTTCTTTGTTGCCATGTTTTGTTTTATGATTGTGCCATTCTGTTATGACTTACAGTTAAATATGAATTTCATGAGATATTAAAACAAATTGTTTTGCCTGCTCACTCATGTTTTCTTTAAAAATGCTACATCTATTACCAATTCTGCAAGGGTATGCAAACCTTTGAGCACAACTGTACTGTATATACTTTTTTCAAATGCACGATAGAAGACTTGATGATATATTTAATTGCACATTAAATGGTGCCCCCATTGGCCATGTTCATGTTTATAGATATTTGGGCATTGGATTGATGATAGGCTCTCATTTAAAATGCATGTTGATTAGTTGGTTAACAATCTAAGTTAAAGTGGGTTTACATTTATAGACAAGTATTTTTTACACTAAATAAGAGAAAACAATTGTTGAATCTAACATTTTACCTATCATTGATTATGGAGACACCATCTACGTATATGCATGCTTCTGCTTCTGTGTTAAAACCTCTTGATGCTGTGTAACATAGCATTGTTTATTTGGTTACAGGATACATTTTCTGTACCTATCATTGCATTTATCATTGCCTTTATCAGAAAGTGAACTAGCTGTCTAAAATCTCGTAGAGAAATGCATTTGGCACTTTTTGATTATAATGTTCTTTTGCACAAATTACCACCTTATATTATTCAGTTATAACTCTTACATTGATGGACTACCAGACCCGAGCTCAGGGATAGCTATCACCAGAGAGCCCTAAGATCTCCACTGAATTTGGGATGATCTGCTTTTTAGTTCCTTTGTCCTTCACATTAGGATTGTTGCTTCCTGAGTAGACAGTGTGATTTCACAGAAGTGTGATTGACTTGGAGTTACATTGTGTTGTTTAAATGTTCCCATAATTTTTTTGAGCAGTGTATTATATGTGATCTACACAGGTTGTTGCTGCAAATGAGAACTTGTTCTCCGTCAACTTACCTGTTTAAATAAATAAAAAAATTAAATATGGCATTTTTTGTAATTTTACACTGTTGCAAGTAACATTGGACCCAATTAAAAAAATATTAGTGTATAGGCCACAATCTGAAATATATTCATATTATTAGCATTATATTATTATTAAGATCTGAACAGTGCCTGCAGTCCTCATCTTTCAAAACCAGATTGTTTTTTGACATTGTGTCACTCTAACTAATATGACACCTATGCCAAGCTATATCATCCAAAACTCTACTGAACAAAAATATATAAGCAGCAATTTCAAAATAGTTACTGAGTTACAGTTCGTGTGTATATATATATATATATATATATATATATATATATATATGCTTTTTTTATTAAGGTTGACAAAGAAATTAACAAGGATGACAGACAAATGCACATTAGAAATCATCCCTCCATGGATCACTATATCCATTCTGACCCAAACAGTAATACCTAGCTCTAATACCCCTTGAAACTGGAAAACAAGAAACTCTACTGGTCTACTTGTAACGCACAGCCCAGTGAGAACTGGCATTAACAGAACTGAGAAAGGATATATTAGTTTCATTTCCATTTATTTTGTGTTATATCAGTGCATTGCATGGAGGTTTTGGTTTATATGTATATGTTCCTTTAAGGAATGTGACAACTCTCTAGTTTGGGCATTTGCTAAGACAGGGTTTAGGTTAGGTTAGGCTGGTATCTGTTGATTAATGAATACGTTCAGCCGGATTCTATTAGTTAGTTAAGCTTCCTGTATATAAAGGCTGGCCGAACAAGAGAGAGATGTCATTCATTTTAATACTGTTACGTTCTGTTGAATTGTTCTGTTGTTAAGAAAATGCTGCCGGGGAACTGCTAATATGTAAGTTGTGAAAAGTGAGTTGCTGAAGTTAGGAAGTCACTGCGTACGCTATGTACTTATGTACTTGTATGTTAGCTGCCAGTGTCCATGCCACTGTTGAGAGTACATTAAGCTATATAAGTATATCTATTGTGCACTTGCTTCAGTGGTACCCTGCAACTGTATAAACTGTATATGTATGTCTCCAAACTTGTGTTGAATAAAACCACCATCCATTTTCATCTACCATCTGCTTGCCTGGGTCTCCCTCCTTCAACCACCACACACATTGTGACACTACTAATCTAGCAAAAGCACATACTTGCAATCCACATAGGAAACGTGTAACTTACATAACTTGTCATTTTGGAATTAGAGCAGATCACATGAAACATACCCAACCCAGACAGGAACAATGACAGACACTGACCTAACAAACACAGGTGTATTTAATTGATGGACTAAGTGCTAAATGACTACAGCTGAAGACAATAACAAGGACAAAAAAGTACATGGATTAGATGGGATAACAGATCTAAAATACAGCCCATACAATATGATACCACATGAGGGCACCAGACATACCGAACCCTACATACTAAAACACAGAGGAATCATACAGGAATATCTAGACACAAGACTGGAAACTATGAAGGAGTACACTAAACACAATGGCCCTCATTTATCAAATGTGCGTAGAAACCAGTGTAGATCTGAGCGCAGAAATCATCTTACGACGAGACTCACGTGTAATATACAAAACATTCGTATCACTCCAATTCCAGCATACGAATGAGCGGCTGTTGATAAATCAGACGGTTGAAAACAATCGTAATTTAAATATCACGCCCACAAATATGCACAGATTAGAGGCCTCCCCCTTAGAATTTACGACATGGATAAGCGAAATCCAGCAAAGAAAAGGAATTTCTCTGAGATAAAAAAAAGACGCTCAGGTCTCAGGTGCAGGCCAAATGCTTGGTTTTATTTGGAAGTTTAAAATCAGGCATCGATTGTTAAAGGAAAATGTGGTGTTGACTGAGGTTACTGCTACAGTCAATGAAAGCTATTAACCAGAACCTCAAGTGCATTTCAAATAAATGATTTTTTTTCACTAAACATTCCACGTTGTATTTTTAAGAAGGGTGAAGTCCGCTTAATTGGGCCATCAGATAAAATGGGCCAAATAATGTTGTAGCGTCATATTTTTATATCTTTACAGCAAATCACTGATCTTGCATTGTTGCTTCAACACTTGTGGACTTGAAACAAGAGTTTTGATTGGTCTGAGTTTTCTAGGCAGGCAGGGCAGAAAAAATAAATTAGATCTCATGCAAAGCTTATTTGATGGTATTATAAGCCCTTTACCAAAAAGTTGCCCATTTTAGCTGACTTCACCCTAGCTTTCTTACACGAGATAGCACTTACTATATTATAAGCTCAGAATAAGATCCTGTCTCCTTCGTAGAGCCCCCAATGGTGGCTGGCTGTTGTGGCCACTGATCTTCATTGAATGGCACTGTTCTCCAGCGCAATATCGTGGAGAACCCTGCATGCCATAATTATGTTGCAGGCCTGCTCTGGTGTGTATAGCAATCCCCCCACCCCACCCCGCTTACCCAAGACAGAGCCACCTGCCCTTGAGCAAACCAATCACTACACTGTGGTTGAAACTGCGCTCCTGCTTGTTTGGGGATTTGCAAGCGCATGTTATAAGGTACTCAGTCAGGGCTTATCTTTGTCACCAAGAGGAATCACATCCATCCGTTTCACCAAAAAACTATGTAGAACTATTTTAATAATTGTACGAGGACGTAACTCACTGAGGAGATGACTCCAGCCATGAAGTGTGCCCTCCTGTAGCCTTGTTCCAACGCTGCAGTTTAAAAAAATTAAAGTAGCACGTCCCACCCGGCCACCGGGCAACCATATTCAGAACAAACATCCTGGCATCACGTTTGATCTGACAGTTGATTTAATTAACGTTTTTGCGATTGATAAACGCGTAATCATTCATGGGTAGTGGCTAAAGACGCAGTACAATCAATCGCCCGAATTGCCCCAATCACATTTGGAAACCCAGTAATCGCATAAAATTTTCTTTTAATCGTAGTTTGAATATACCAGAAAGGGACTTCATAGCCGCCAAAACTGCTGGCATAGTTCGACTATTGTTGGCTATGATATACCAGACCTGTCCCCGATCTCCCGCTGAAAGGTCCCGGTGTAGAGAGCGCGCATTAAGGTCCTCTAACAGAGCCAGATCTGCCATCGCTTCGACTTCAGGATTGCCAAAGCGCTTGTTTAAATAGGCGACTGAATGAACATTTCACCAATCACGTATATATATTTATTAATTTATTATTTGATTTAAATTGTTTTTTGCCTAATTTAAGCCCTCATGTTCTAGGCCACCTTGAAACAATTAATTTGGAATTCTGAAATATAACTTGCGATATGGGGTAGTTGTGATGCACATACATTCATCAATGATCGCTGGTTCAACAATTGACTGAACCGGGTGGTTAAACCATGAACACCGCTAGTCACACTGGAGAACTTGCGTACACAAAGTCAGACAAGACGTGAGATTTTATTGCAGCCTACGATCACGTTCAAATTGATAAATCCCTTGCTTTGCATAGGAATCGGCGTACGCCCGTCGTACACGTGTTTTAGGTCGTACGCACGTTTCATAAATGAGGGCCAATATACAGACATCCTACATTAATAACCAAACCCATGGGAAAACTAACAATGAAAAACCCAATACACATGAACACAAGGGATATCGTTACAACCAAAATCATCCCAAAGTGTCCAAATGAGCCCAATGCAATTTCTATTAAGTTATAAAGCAAATATAATGGGCAAATTGTTAAAAATGAAAACATGCCTTTGGTTACAATCTACTAACTGAATGAAAACATGCCATAGAGTACAGTCTACTGAATTCACAGGGACTCATGCTGCCAACTGAACAACAAGCAAAGCCCAAACAATGTTCAGACTCAGGCGTTGGCAAAGTGCTACTCCAATAATTTATCTGCGTCTTCTGCGGATTTGAAATTGTCTCTTTACCCTTGAATGTTCAACATGAAGGCGCACAGAGAAGGGCAGAGAGAACTTGACTCCTTTGTCGTGTAGCAGTGTATTCACTGGCAGGAATTTAGCCCTATTCAGGGCAACATCAGAGCTGAAATCTGTGAAAAGAAACATCTTTCTGCCTCAGAATTGAAGTGGTTCCCTGTCCCTCCAGAGCAATGTAGCTTCTTTATCATTGAAAGAATGAAAATGTGTAATAAAGACTCATGGTTTGGAGCTGTCACTCCGACACTTTAAGTCCAATCACATGAACATTACATTGTCTGGAGCGGCATTTGAGCTTGTCAGCCTTCTCTGATAGCTGATGGGTTTTTTCCAAAAGCACTACTGTTTGTTCCAGGGCTACAATATGGTCGCTATAATCAGATAAGTCCTGCTCAAAGAGTTCAAAACGGCTCAGCCAGTAGAAACAGATGCCAGAGCCACATTAATGCGTGCCGCTCATCTGGACTGTGAGAACATTAGTAATATCCACAATTAATTCCTCATGGAAGGCATTCAGATGAGACTCCAACTTGCTAAGGTGACAGGGCGAGGCTTGGTGGAGCAGGAGACAGGCGATTACATTTTTCGATCACATCAGAAGGGACTGATGTACCAGGTCATTTTCCCTTGGAAGCGTGCAGCATTTGGAGGCAAAGGTAAGTTAAATACGAATAAATAAAATTTTAAAAAGTGCTATGGTAGAACTTAGAACGCTATTTGAAAACTTGCCAAAATGTAGGAGCCTCGTCCACGTGTGACTACCCTGTTCACATGCTCAAACCGGAAACATGCTGTGACTTTAAGGAAGTGCAGTTACAGTTCGATACATAGGAATCAGTCAATTGCCAGAACCAAGACAAAAGCATGCAAAAAATGTCACTAATGTTACAGACCAGTTTAAATTTAAAAATCAGTCAAATTGATGTATTGGAAAATATAAATACTATATTTACAGTTTAGGTCCCCTGTTCCATGATGCAAATGTGACGCGGACTAGCATTCACTAGTACATTATCCTGCCCATACTTGGATGGCTCTAGAAAGTCCACGGCAATGACTTGGTTTGGGTGTGCAGCAAGAAGGTGGCCCATATACGTATGAGTGGAAGGCTGTGTGTCCTTCGATACCTGTCATTTTTCATAGACTTGACACCAGCGCTTCACATCTAGATAGAAACCGGGCCAGTAACGTCTCTGCCAGACCAAGTTTACAGTTCGTTCCACACCTTGATGACCATGCTTGTGATGCAGCTGATACAAGACCTGACTCTTCAGTGATAAAGGCAAAACCAGCTGGAGAACCTCATTACCATTTGGGGAGAAGACTTTGCGATAAAGCACACCATCTTGCTCTACAATGCGATCCCACTGCTTGGTCAATGCCAGGGTTTCCTTTGACATTTTCCGCCTTTCTCCAGCATCCGGCCTCTTCTTTCGGGTCCAAAACGCTAGGAAGTCATGTATGGTGCCATCTGCTTCCTGCAGGACATGGAGATTAAGGGAAGAGTGACATGGAAAAACAGAAATGGCATGTTGCTTTACCTCAGGTGCTGGCATCACAACTTGCCACATGGACTCAGGAACTTCAGTGCCAGGAGTCAGGTGGTCAGTGGTGAATATACTGGATGAGTGTTGCCGAGAGAGGGAATCTGCATTGCCATTAATCTTACCGGGCCTGTACTTGATGACATAGTCAAATTTTGCAAGTTTTGAAGCCCAGCGCTGTTCCACAGCACCCAGCTTTGCTGTTGAAAGGTTACTTAGAGAGCTGTTATCAGTATACACCACACATTTCTGGCTCAACAGGTATTCTCTAAACTTCTCAGTCATGGCCCACTTAAGGGCCAAGAACTCCATCTTCTTGGAACTATAATTGTTCATATTGCGTTCTGATGGCCTTAGGCTGGCATAAGCTACGGGCCTGACTTTACCCTCTTGTTCCTTCGAGAGAACTGCTTCTAGTCCACTGTGGCTGGCGTCCACCTCAATAATAATGGGCAGGGAGAAGTTGGCGTAGGCCAGCACTGGTGTTTCCACAAGCTTGCTTTTGAGGCTTTCAAAGCTACACTCACACTTGTCAGTCCACGCCGACATCAAGTTCTTTTCAGAATTCCTCCAAGTCTTGGTGCCTGCTAAACCAGCTGGTGCAGGGGGCTGCCATCTTAGAAAAGCCTTGGACAAATTACCTGTAATAGCTTGCAAAGCCAAGGAATGACTGCAACTAAGTTACCTTGGTGGGGCACTGCCACTTCAATACAGCATCAATCTTACGTGGATCCGCATCACCACACCCTCTTTAGAGATGACATGTCCCAAGTAGTCCCTTTTTCTTGAGAAAACAGCACTTCTCTAGCTTGGCCTTAAGGATCTACTGCTTCAGTCATCCCAACACCGCCTCCAGGTGTAAATGTTGGGCTACAGTGGAAGAGAACACAACAATATCATCCAAATACAACAACAAAGAATGAAAATGTTGGGCACCAAATATTCTCTCCATTAGCATTTGGAAGGTGCTGGGGGCATTGCAAAGCCCAAAGAGCATTTGGGAAGAAACTGTGGCTGAGACTAGCCCCTGTGACACTCTGTGACCCCTGTGGGCGGACTCATGCCCAGCTAGACTTTCACAATGTGTGGGTAGAGCATGACATCATTGTGAGTTTGGGAGGCCATTTGGAGGCTTAGTTACGACCTTGTCCATCAAACACATTAAAGCATGGAAAAATTCCTGCAATCCCTTACCCTCCTGTTGCTTCCTTGAGAAGAAATTCTCCTCCAAGGCAATATAGGATCTGGAACACCTATACAACTCCTTTCCGCTCCCTGACCCATCTTTGTCAGGGAATGACAGGACCTGTTAAGCAACTGTCAAACTATCTGTCAAACAAAGGCAGTAAGGTAATTGAGTCAATTTGACTCTCAAGCAAAAAGACAGTAAATATAAAGTGTCTTATTTTGGAAACCCTTACAAAAAATATTTAAGTATTATGTCAATAGTGTAGTGGGAAATTAATGTTTATAGGACCAAATAATTACTCCTTCAACAGCTGGCTTCCCATCACTCCTCATCTAACAAAGGATTTCCTTGGATGAATTAAGATTCATGGGAAAGGGGCAAACCCCAATGTACACATTTAAGCCTGTTCAAATGTGATTTTGGTTTTGACCCACCCATAAAGGGAGTTTGGTATTATTACTTGTAAAAGGTTGTACAGGTCTTATGTTTTCTCCACGGGGTTTCTAGGAGAAGACAAATGCTAGCTCCCCCCTCTGGAAGATATTCAAATGTTATAACCCAGTCCTTTGTTACAGCCCGGATGCGCCGAGGCTCCAAGGCGACGCATAATCTAATTGTTAATGTACTCTTTTGTTCTCCAATTCCAGCCAGTGAACTGATATGTATTTTGTATGCAGCGGGAGTTGTGGGCGTCCCCTCTCGAGGGGAAATTTAAGTCTTTGTTTAAGGTTAAACAGATGAGATTTCTTTAACGACTCTCCTGGCCGACGTCTGTGCGTGCCATAGCAAATGTGTGGAATAAATGTTGAGAAATAGACTGAACCGTGTAAGATATGCTTAGATTGTAGACCATAGTTTAGAAGTGTAGACGTCATGTAATCCTTGGTATTGTATTGTATAATTCTGTGTCCGGGTAAAGCATGTACTTCGATGCCCTTTATCTGGAATTAAATATTATTCTCTTTACTAAGTTCTGTCCGTCTGACTTTCTAAATAATTTCCCATAACTTCTTCGGTGGAGACATTAATGGGAAACGTAAGGTATCTTGTTGCGGCCTGCTCTTAAGTTTTCAGCCCTTATCAAGCACACAGTTCAAGCTAGGTAACCTATGCACTGTTATCTGAGTATTGCTGGTAGCGAATAAGTTGTCCCGGGTTGCTCTAGTATTTCATTCCGTAGCTGTTTACACACACGGATAAATGATCATTATGAGGTCAGATAGTTAGATAGGAAATATTCAACCACATCTATCCTATCAATCCTCTATACGCATTTATTAAGCATTTCTCCGTTCTCAACTCAGACTATTGCAACAGGGGAGAAAAAAAAATACATTAATCATTAATGCTTTAACTTCATAAGTGCACATTAATTGTATCCTTTTACCCCCTTACTACAATAGTAATAACTATACTACTATGTTGGATTTTACCCACATATTGTCACATTTGTTGTTGTGTAGGAGAGGAAACGGAGACCAGAATGCGGGAGGAGCGTTTGTGATGTTTAATGAACATGAATAGATCGAGGAATACACTGTACCGGAACAGTTCTACGTAATACATTGGAACTGCACAAAACTATATATATATTTTTTTCCAAGTGCTCTAACACGGCACTGACGCGACTAACATATACATAGAGTACGCCTGGTTCAGACAATGCCACATACATATCGTACGACACATAACGAGGTGAAGCCTCAATCAAATATGTACATGCTTACATTAGCAAACAGCCCTGGTAATGTACAATCCCTCTCTCTTTTCTTCCCCTCCATGACAGGAGTCGCAACTCACAATAATGCGCGCCGAACCTCCGGAACGCCGGGAGTAAATAGGCTTCTTGATTA
This sequence comes from Umbra pygmaea, assembly GCA_016801145.1. Taxonomy (NCBI): domain Eukaryota; kingdom Metazoa; phylum Chordata; class Actinopteri; order Esociformes; family Umbridae; genus Umbra; species Umbra pygmaea. The sequence continues at coordinate 27,557 of JACXGM010000681.1, read as the reverse complement.
CTCATTACGCATCGGTGTGGATGGTAGGCTAGTGCACCATTCATGCGCAATGAGTAACCAAGTGCCTACCACTCTCAGAGCGCCCAGAGGTCGGCGCATTACACAAAACACATACACGCACATTCATTACACAAACAGTCCACCATCAGGTTAACTGCCACGACAGCCCTGACCAGTCCTGGCCATCGTGACACATATTTCATTCTTTATTTTATTTATAATACATTAAATTAGAATTTTAGTACACTAAAAACATATATAAACCAGCATAGTAGATAAAATGTAGGTTTATTTGTATCATAAAAACACTGTTACATTAATAAACATTTGAGGCATAAGGGTTACTGGTAGTATTAACACACATTGTTGCTCCAGGCAGAAGTAAATGTTCTTGGTCACAATCTTGTAATGTTTGATTCTTATGGGGGACCAGTGAGACGGCTATCAATGTAGTATGAAAATGTATGTTAATGGGAACTCACCCAAGTGATGGAATGGGAGTCTATGGCAGACCATCCCATGGAGGAAGATTAGCAGTGTTGCACAGCAGCTGAAAACTGTGTCCAAATGAGTCTGAGCACTCCTTGGCAAAAACAACCCCAGGCTGCTGAGCATCAAAACTGTAAACCTGAAGCACACAGTGAGTGAAAAGTCAAGATATTTAAACCATTACATTTAACCACCTATAGATGAAAATATAACAATATAAAATGTATACATACCTGAAGTGCTGGTACTGATTGATCTGTGACAGCGGTCTGAAGTATGGAGTCAGTTGGTGTTGCCAGTCATAGCTTTCCACCAAAACTGTGCCATCCTCCAGTCCAACCAGCGGAAGGATGTTGACTCCTGTGACAGTGCTATCCTTCACCACACCAGCAATGTCTGACAAAGTGTTAACTCTGGTCTTCCTGAAGCACTGCTTGATGAGACGAAAACACCAATCAGGAGCAAACTTAGTGTGGCCTGCGATCAGGAAGTGAAGTTCCAGACAATGGTGGAGCTTATGCATGGTCCGCCAGGCACAATACCAGAGAACAAACTTGTTCTTGTTTTGTCGACTGCAGTTGTCACAGTGTAGGTCCACACATGTCTCCCCAACTCTATATCTGTTGAAGAAATGATGCAAGTAGTTGATAACTGCACTGCTGCCCTTGCTGGATGACATGCCTTCAAGTATTAAATAGTTTAGTTGTTGTGGAATAACTTCCCAGCAAACACCAAACAACCCATAATTGTGAGGACTCAGGAGGTACATGGGACCTTGTTCCATTGGGTCAGAAGGATAGTGCACCTTTTGAAAAAGATAAGAGGATTACAAATAACATCATACACAAATGAAGGTAGTTTAAGGTGTATGTGGTGTATAAAGGAGAAAGTGTTCCTTACCTGTTGAGCAAAATCAAAGAGCACTACAGAGTCTGAAAAACAAACACAATAATATTTTGGTATTAGCCAAGACTAGGCTCAGCAGAGAACACAGAGAGGGTCCCATGTGGCAACTGACAGGCAGAAAACACCAGAGGCAGCCATGACGGCCCAGGGGCCTTAAATAAGCTCAGCTAATGAGGGGGTTTGGTCTGGGTGGAGCTAATTTGATACTAGGGAGGTGTGTTCAAGAGCAAACAGTGCAGGGCTGAATTATAATATGAATAAGTTTATTTGATATAGCACCTTTTACCGACAAAGTCACAAGGTGCTTCAGATTATAAACATTTGACAACAATACAGTGAGATTCTACAAAATAATTAAAAAGAGACTAAAACCATCGATTATAGAATCAAAACTAAAACAGTAATTTACAAACATGAGTCAAAAGCCAATTTAAACAAGTGTGTCTTCAGATGATTTTTAAAAGCATCAACAGAGACTACAAAACGCAAAACAGGGCATTCCAAAGGGCATTCCATCGGAAGGGCATTCCAAAGGTTTGGAGCCGCCGCTTCAAAGGGGCGGTCACCTTTGGTTTTAAGACGAGTGTGAGGGACCACCAGTAATCCCTGGTCAGAAGACCTAAGGGACCAGATAGAAGTGTACAGATGTAGCAGGTTGGAGATATACAAAGGTGCCAGACCTTGCAAGGCTCTATAGGTCAGGACCAGGACTTTAAATTTGATCCTATACTTGATCGGAAGCCATTGTAAGTAGAATAAAATTGGGGTGATATGCGACATTCTGCTGGACCTGGTCAGCAGCCTCGCAGCAAAATTCTGGACCAGTTGTAAACGGTCCTGAGATGATTTGCTGAGACTGGTGAAAATGGAGTTGCAGTAATCAAGTCAGGAAGCTATAAAACAATGAATGATCATCTCAAGCTGGGAATGTGAAACAACAGCTCTAAGTTTGTCAATGTTTTTTAATTGAAAAAAACATGTGCAGGCTAGTGATTTGATATGTTGATCCAGATACATGTTATTATCAAACATCGCACCAAGTTTTCTTAGCTTGAATTATAGAGTTGAGGAAAGGGACCCTAAAAGCTGAATAATCTTGGAAGCTGTAGTGTCCGGAGCAACAATAAGGACTTCAGTCTCATCTTCATTAAGCTGAAGGAAATTACTGAGGCAATCCTTAATGGAAGTCAAACATTCAAGCAATTCCAACACTTTGTCGGTGTCTTCCGGGTTGAAAGAGACATACAGCTGGATATCATCTGCATAGAAGTGATAACGAATATCTCCAAACTGACTAATTATATGTCCATGGGGAAGCATATAAGGAAATAAAATCGGACCTAACACAGCGCCCTTAGGCACCACACAGGAAAGGGCTGCAGTTTCTGAACAATAGGGACCAAGAGACACAGAAAAACCTCTATCTGAAAGATAGGAAGCGAACCAATCCAGGGCGCTCCCTGAGATACCAACCCAATGCTTAAGTCTTTCAAGAAAGATGTTATGGTCCACTGTATCAAACGCTGCAGTAAGGAATTGATGGATCCAGGTTGGTTTTCTTTAGTAGTGGCTAAACAACTGCATGTTTGATGGGACACAACCAGATTGCAGAGAGCTGTTAAGTATAGAGAAAACCCAAGTACTCACAGACCCAAGAATATTTTTAAACAAAGAAGTTGGTATAATGTCTACTGGGCTTAAAAAAGGTAGTTCAAGATTGGAGTTAAATGAACTAAATGTGGAGTAGCAGAGGGGATAATGCCATTTTTGACATCACTGATTTTATTTACAACGAAATTGAGAAAGTCACTGCAGTCCTTATTAGAAAACACTGGCACTTTAGGAGGAGCATGATTGACAATATTGTTGATGGTTTCAAAAAGGACTTTAGTGTTACCTTTACTAGAAAAAACAAGGTTAGCAAAATAAGATGTTCTTGCCTCCTTAACCATGTTGTTATATTCAGTCAATACGTCCTTGTAATACAGCCGGTGAACATGAAGCTTGAAGGATTTCCACTGTCGTTCTGCCCTCCGGCATGTACGCCAGAAACAGCGAATGGAGTCTTTTAGCCATGGAGACGGGTTGACAGGGGAAACACGTTGGCTATTAATAGGAGCCACTTTATCCAAAACTGATAAGGAATATGTGTTGAATGCATGGACCAGACCGTTAATATCAGCATGAGCAGAGAGCACGATGTTTTGGACAAAAGCTGCGAAAAACTTCTCAGCTGAGAAGCAATTTAACATGCAAGAACATTTTACAAGTTTACTGGGTAGTAAATCTAAATTAAAAGACAGGTTGAACAAAACAGAGTCATGGTCAGTAATATGCAGCTTCTCAGAGCAAACAGAGTCAAGATTAAAAACAAGGGTAAAAACAAGGTCCAAAGTATGACCCCTAACACGAGTGGGACCAGACATGTTGGATAAAATTAAAAGACTCAGTAACATTAAGAAAATCAGAAGCAAATCTGCAAGACAAGTCATCAACGTGAATATTAAAATCTCCAACCATAACAATTTTATCCAACTTAATAATAGAAGATAAAAATCACTAAATTCAGACAAACGAGTTTTGCACACAAGCAAACCCTACTACACATACAGTGCCTTGCGAAAGTATTTGGCCCCCTTGAACATTTCGACCTTTTGCCTCATTTCAGGCTTCAAACATAAAGATATAAAACTGTAATTGTTTGTGAAGAAGCAACAACAATTGGGACACAATCATTAAGTGGAACGAAATCTATTGGATATTAAAAAATAAAAAACCGAAGAATTGGGCGTGCAAAATTATTCAGCCCCTTTACTCTCAGTGCAGCACTCTCTCCAGAAGTTCAGTGAGGATCTCTGAATGATCCAATGTTGACTTAAATGACTAATGATGATAAATAGAATCCACCTGTGTGTAATCAAGTCTCCATATAAATGCACCTGCTCTGTGATAGTCTCAAAGGTCCGTTGAAAGCACAGAGAGCATCATGAAGAACAAGGAACACACCAGGCAGGTCCAAGATACTGTTGTGGAGATGTTTAAAGCCGGATTTGGATACAGAAAGATTTCCCAAGCTTTAAACATGCCAAGGAGCACTGTGCAAGCGATCATATTGAAATGGAAGGAGTATCAGATCACTGCAAATCTACCAAGACCCTGCCGTCCCTCTAAACTTTCAGCTCATACAAGAAGAAGACTGAAAAGAGATGCAGCCAAGAGGCCCATGATCACTCTGGATGAACTGCAGAGATCTACAGCTGAGGTGGGCGAGTCTGTCCATAGGACTGGGATGGAGATTTGGCTTCCAACAAGACAATAAAAACATAAAGCAAAATCTACAATGGAATGGTTCACAGATAAACATATCCAGGTGTTAGAATGGCCAAGTCAAAGTCCAGACCTGAATTTGTTAAAAAATTTGAAATATCCAATAAATTTTATATACCCTGAAGCAAGCCGAAACGCGTCGGAATAAAGATTTTTTTACAATCACAAAAATCAATCCTGAGTGACTTGGTCCAGAATCTTTGTGTCCATTTGGCATGATTATTCTTTTTTCTTTCTAATCTACTTCCCTTCCAAGAGCACCGTTGGTAATATAATGGTATCGAATATCCTGATGCGCTCCTGCCACCCTGTCTTCATCCAATAAATTTTGTTCCACTTCATGATTGTGTCCCACTTGTTGTTTATTCTTCACAAAAAATTACAGTTTCATATCTTTATGTTTGAAGCCTGAAATGTGGCAAAAGGTCAAAAAGTTCAAGGGGGCCGAATAGTTTCGCAAGGCGCTGTATATGGAAGTAGTCTAAACATTAAAATGGAAAACAACAGCAATGAACGTTTCTGCCTCCCAGCCTCCTATCTCACATCCTACACCTCCCCGTATCACATATATATATAAATAAAACAACAGCCAAGAGGGCACTTTAAGTCTCAAGGGGAAAAGGGCAGGGGCTCAAACCTACCCTGCCTTGTCTAAACCAAGCTTCCTTAAACATGGGGACTTCCACATGAATAAAAAGCTAAATACGTGTGGGAATTTTGTGTAAATCCATTATGTAGTAGTTGCAAGTTCAGAATATGAGGATTCCCAGTAAAACTTATTTTGTATACAGAACACACACCTGACAAAATATAATTATGTTTTGAACTTGATGAATTCTTGGATTGTATGCAATGTGGAAAGCTAGGATACAGAGCCTTTCTGGAATATCTGCTACCCAGTCTCAATAGCCCCAACAAATACAGACATATGTGTGATCACACTGATGTTCACTCTGGATTAGAGAGTCTAAGTGACATAAATGTAATGTAAATGCTTCTAACTGAAAAATGTGATTGTGGAGGAATGTCTATAAGATATCCACATGGGAATCAAACCCAAAAGTATGCTTTAAACGATCTAAGCTCTAACACGAGCCAACAAGACAAATGAAAGTGTAGATTTCCAACAGCAGTGTTTACAGGATGTATGAGCCATAGCTGTTGACAGAGGTATGCTGAAATTCTTTAGATATAAGTGGGCGGGGGGGATTGGTGAGGGGAAAGGTTTCAAAATTCCCAGAAAGTTGGAAAGTACTTCATATATATCTATACAATAGCTATAACTGTAGCCTACACAACAGTTTTAAATTTTAAATTCAATACATAATGGATGGATGGATGGACAACTAATTAAAATGTTTAGGTTTTAGTTTACTGAGAGCCACTCTGAAGTAGGTTTTATCTAAATGTCTAGTAAACAAGTTCTCTTCTAGTAATCAAGGTCCCTTTGTCATGGTCTCCCTTTATGGCATGCTTTGATGCCTTGTCATTTTTGTGCTTGTATCATTGAATTTTGCCTCATTCAAGAAAGAGACAGCGAGGAAAGATGCGTAACCGACCAGCACGGGAGCGGCAATCCTACTACAACCCAGTAGGTTCTGATGCTGAATATGAGGATCTGGACAATCTCCTCTGTGCCACCCTCGACAGCATCATAGAAATAAATTGCTATACCCATCACTTTGGTGGGTATAGCAATAGGGTGGTGGAAGAGGTCTATAGTCCATTTGGCTTCCCCTACCGGGTGATGGGTAGGATTGGCGGGGCTGAAGAAAGGAGCTACGGGCCACGGAGGGACGGAGGGACGGACATCAACCATGACAAGCTTGGGCTAGCTACCCCCCCCACATTCCACGGACAGGGACACCACATTCAGGGTCATTGCCATGAGTCCTGGGCCCCCTGAAAATGTATATGCCAGGGCCCCCTCACTTATAGACAACATTGATATTCTTATGACCAGTGGGCCCTGCCAAGCCATAGGCCCTGGGAATCATATCCAGCTTTCATCACGTAAGCTACGGCCCTGACCACATACAGCCAACATGGTGTCACAAAGTATTTTTGGGGGGGCACAAGCAGATACAAACAGCCCACTTGGATGGATGGAGGATGACGGAGAGGTGCAGGAGCAGCAGGTCAGTGACGATAATGGTGAAGTGGACTATGACCTAATCTGCTGGGAGACGGACCAGGAAGAGGCAGAGGAGGAAGGTGAGGGAGACACGGATCTCCAGAGCACGAGCCCTAAGTTGGCTAGAGGCGCGCCCCAACTCCAGCTGCCGGCCACAGCCTAGCGAATTAGTCTCCTTCACCCTCAGTCCTGCATCCCAGGAAGTTGGGTCGGCTGGTCTACCTGCGGGACCCTCCTCAGTCTGGTCCACAGAAACCAGAGTTCTCCCAGCAGCCACCCTGCTGGACATGCATCCGTCTCGCAATGCTAGCCATCTCTGCTCTGCTCCTCTCTCTTGTGCCAGTAGTACCGCAAGCCAGAGGGCTACGTCCTTCAATCTTTGAATGGCTACACTATAGATGTCTGGACAACTTCCTCTAAAATTTTGAGCACAGGTGATGAACCGGAAATTGAACAAGGAAAAGGAAGGTATGTCATTGCCTCCTGCTTCAGGGCCTTTCCTGCCAAAGGGTATTAGCTCAGTATGGAGTTTGTAAATGCTGTATATGTACTATTATTTGTAAGATTTTTTATTTAGCAATAAACACATACTGGTTGTAAAAGTTGTTCACCTGAAGAGAACTATCACCAGATGTTTTTTTACTTTACTTCTGAATGTGGAAAAAACTAGCATTCTGACCAGAACTTTGTCACCCAAGGTTTGGCCAAGCAGCAGGACTCAGCTGCTGAGACTATTGTGCCAGCAGCTGAGTCCTGCGGGCCTAAGCCTGCAGAGCCCTCCACTATGTCAGAACATGTAGCTCCACCCTCCATGACAAGTGCAGAGGAGGAGAAGAGGAAAACATTGGAGGATCCGCCTACAGGTTCCATGCCAGAGGACCACCAAGATGTGTCTCTTCCAGGGTACAGACCCCTTTACCTGAGGAGTGGGTGGAGACCCAACCTCCTCACCTAGTGATGGCCAGATCCTCAACATGGCTCCGCCCCCTGTGCTGCAGCCAGTGAAAACCAGCAACCCTGTGAACACCAGCAACCCTCCACCAGCGGCCACTGCGACTAGGGAGGAGATATCGGCCAACAAAATCGGAGATGTTGGCCACCAAAATCCCCGGGAGGAGATGTCGACTGCCGAGAATGGATGCGGCAGCGGAAATGTCATTTCATCCTGCCGTGCCCCTACTGCTGGTATCAGCTGCCATGGCACCTCTGCCTCAATGTGTGGCGCCTACACCCCGATGTCACAACTTCACTGTCTGGTGAGGAGGTTGCCTCCTGCCCCTCCTCCTATCATCAGCCAAGCCCGACGTGGCCAGCGGGGTCGTCCTCCGCTGGGGGGGGGGGGCTTCTGCGGGAGATCCCTTTCCATGAGCTGGTTTCGGCTGTTTAATTTTTGTTCCTGCCACTACATACCACATGATTTCAGTTTGCCAATGGATTGCTTAAATATATGTACCTGTCTAATTTTGTTTTGATGCATATTGTACATTTTTTGTTAATCCAATTAACCTCGTTTCACTACTGAAATATTACTGTGTCCTTCAGTTATTTGATAGATCAAAATGAAATTGCTGATCCAAACACCCAATTATTTATAAATGAAAATCATGGATTTGTCAGGGGTGCCTAAACTTTTGCATACAACTATACATATATTTGCAAGCAACTAAAATGTGACATGATAAAATACAGGGTTTAAGGAGCAAGAGGTGTGACAAATGATATTTCGGCCAAATTTGAGTTATATATGAAATGAAGATCTATTCCCTGCAAAAGGATACAACTTAAATCCAGACTAATAAATAATTAAACAACAAACTTACAGTAAAATACTTAAGTTAAAAAATAATAGTTTGATCAGCTGTTGTTTCTACTCTCCCTTAAAATTTGTGAAACATCACTTATGCCCCTCTGGCTCCAAACCCTTGATATTATGTTTTGTGGAGAAAACTACAGTGGTGGAATCCCACCTACAGTACGGTTGCAACATCCAGGAAACAGATATTGCATGAACAGTTACACTGCAATGGTGTACTTTCCCAAAACCTTGACTGGGTCTGGGTTTTTTGATCTGAATGTCGAGTTGAGTTATTGATTTAACTTTGGTAAACGTCTTCAAATTCAAATTCCCAGATTTTTTTATCTAAAGTGTGACAGTTTAAACACAGTAGAGTTTACATTTTTGCAGACGAATCGGTAAAGGTGAGAACCAGGAGATCCTGCAAAACCTCACTCAACTGAAGAGAAAAGCGTGTGTGGGGGTGGGGGAAGCCTCACTGCATGCTTCTGTTTTTGTGTTGCAATAAACCACAAAATATCTCCAGTATTTTTGTTAGGAAATGACTTATTTCTATAAACTAGCATAATGACCACAACGCAAAGGATATCTAATATATATTGTATAGATTTACATTTCTCTTATTCTTTCTCTCACTCTTGTTCTTCGAATGTTAACGTTGATTAAAAAAATTATACTCTTGATTAAAGCAATTGAAAGTTTTGTTTAATTATTATACCCGATTTGCAAATGTATCGTGTAAGCGGCCAGTAGTCTACTTCAACAAAATACACGTGATAGCGTTGGCAAAATATTTAAGAGATTATTGAGACCTTCCCTCTAAAACATCAACGATCAAAACTATGTCTACAGAAACCCATTGCAGTTCTACTAGCAGTAGCATCACGATATCATGCTAGAAAAACAACCTCGGATTTAATTTTTCAAAATAAGAGCGGTCTTTCCAATGCATTAAAAAATCTTTTTACCCTAATCTGGTGGTTCCCAAATCTCTCATTGGGGCGCCCCAGATAGGCCATGTTTTTGTTTTAGACCTGAAATGGCACTCCTGAATCAATTAGTCAAATGCTTAATGTGTAGTTGACTAATTGAACCAGTTGTGTCATTTCAGAGTGAAAACAAAGATATGGCCTGTCTGTGGTGCCTCGAGGAGAGGGTTGGGAACCACTGCCCTAATCGATGTACCCTAATTCTTTACTCTGAGGAACAAAAGTGTACTTAAAGGGACACTCGTCAAATAAGTAAACTCAAATGTAGAAAAGTGATATTTAGGGCACTAAATGTATAGAGTTTTGTTCCTCAGGGTATAAAAGTGGCCTATTAGAGGTACAGAATTAAATGTTAAAATATGGATCCATGCTGAAAGGTACAATAGTTAAACCTCTGTAAGGTACAGCCCCATCAACAAGCTTAGGTACATTCTCGTACCTTAATTTCTTCGTGTGTATCATTTGAATGTGAGAATGATGTGGGTCCCTGTTTTTATGTTGCTGGCTATCGCCTCCAGTCCCAGAGGATTTGAGACTATTTGATAAAATACACTTTAGTTATATACATTAAGGGTATGCACAGTATAAAGTAGGCTACGTATAAACATAGGTCTTAAAATCTTTTTTCAAGTTCATTTATATTTTTCTCCATAACTCACTCTTTGTACATGGTTAAATCATGTATTCTTTCACTGTCTTTGATTAGAGTTTACTATCCTAATTAAGGATGTATATGCTTTGATTTGCATTGACATTCGGTGTATTATTTCGAAGGTTTTCTCATTATACCGAACCTATGACGTCGTCGTTAGTGTTGCTAGCAGAATACAGCTAGGAAAGTCCAGAGCCATTGAGAGAGAGAGTTGCGTCAACTCCGTTCACTTCATCAGTCAGTTTTTTTACAGCAATGGCGGATCACGGAGAGACCCTCAACAGTTCCAAACAAACTGAGATACTACCCATGTTGCCGTAGAAAAGCATTGTTTCATCAGCTCCTTACTGAGGTAATAACTTTAAAATCCGAATAACCTGCATTACAGAACACATTTTAGCTGACGTTATTGAGCGTAAGTTTATACAATCAACGATTTAAATGTTTGAGGAAAACTAGCAAACATCAACAGTTAACACGTTAGCCTATTCTGGATTTTAAAACGATTAGCTACAGTACAGTACTACTGTCGAAGTCAATTACTTTTAAACAAGATTTAATTTTTTATTACATTTGGTTTGAGTTATATTTCAGGCAATGTTAGTATGATTTTATTGTAGACATTGTAGAAATTGGATGTAATAGTAATGTTAACAATAACCCAAGAACACATCATATAACATCATATCTTGTACAGAAGTTGTTAATTGCAACATATTTGATGTTTTACATGAAGGGTATTTTATAAATGCTACTGAATACAATATCTTCACATCAATACGTTGCATCATTTTTTGTTGTTGGCATCTCCTGTGATAGTCCAACTACTCCTGCTCATATTGATTAACTATTTATTCCTTCTCTCACTTTCTGCAGGGAACCCAAACATCCTGACCCCCTTCTCTGAGCGGGCGGTACACCCCCATGCTGCACATTTAACCATTGTACAAGAAGCTGGCGTCAAGAAAGACATGAGCATATGACCAATATGTGCTTTATTAAAATGTTTGTTTTAATAAGTCTGTTGCCTATTTGTTTACAGGAATATGCCTAAAATTTAAAACGAAAAAATACATAACTTAATGCTGCCCACTAATACAGACACAAATCTTTATCATTATTTTGGCTGACACAATAAAAATTTTAAGTAACATATGTTCTTTAGTCCTGTTAATGGTTTTACTTAGACTGTATTAAGTTGAAAAACTGCATCTTAGTTTCAAATCGCATTAAGTTTAGTATATGAAGATTTAACACAGAGAACTAATTTGACTAATACTATGTATTCTTTCACTGTGCATTGATGCACCTGAAATTAATGCACTTGCTTTTTTATAGTCATTTTATTGTTTATTTAATGTATTGATGTATAAGCCTCTGTGTGCCATAGTACAATAAAGGTATACTTAATGAAGAACAGCAATTTACTGAACATAAATCAATTAAATTTGCATTGCTGTCGAGTAACTTCTTTTATAATAAATGACAGTACACTGATCATCATGTTTGCTGTACACTTGATTGCCCTCAACTGCCATCAGTTATTTGATTCAAAGCACTTGAAGAGAATCTGAATGGATCAACATTTACTTTTGTGGACATGTATGTGAAAGTACAAAAAGTAAACAAGATAACAGAGATGTTTCAGGTATGATACAGTGAATAGTGTCATGGTGGGAGAAGCCCAACAGTTTCCTCCTGTACTGCAAAGCCGAGAAACTGTACAAGAGGTTTTAGGAATCCAGATAGACTTTAATGTCAAATCAGAATAATGACATCAGTTAAGTCGAGTCAACTCCCCAAGGTCAACTGGACTCTATATCTAAGGGTTACACTCAGTTTTATATCACACATGATGTCACTTTATGCCAACCCCTTGGCAGGGCTTTTCCTAAACTTCCCAATATCACTTATTCTATGACGTCAGCTGGTCACTCCCTTATGTTAATAATATGGGCTGACTTTAATAGACAATAGTGGCACAGTTCCAGGACCTTATAAAAATGTCAGGCCCCTACCATTTAATACATTTGATTGTATTCCAAATACATTTCATTACAGCTTGATGCATTTCTGATACTATTCCATTACAAGATGTTCTTATAGTAAACTGATAATTATACTACCATACTGATTGTCTGTGTGTGTGTGATCAAACATATTGATACATACAAATACAATGGCTATCTAATGAAAATCATTAATTCTTATACAAAATACTACCACAATAGCTAGCTAAAGCAGCATCAATTTGACAAATAGCGGCAACCCGCCATTAGTCACCTTAACCTTCTAATTTCATGTACATTTTACCATAATATGCAGCAATGTTATGTTGTAAATATTACAGACAATCTAAATTATTGATTTAGAGCACTTTAAACAGCTTTAATATTATAGATCATACCAAAAATCGCTGTTGTTACAGCTGCTCCCATAGACTTCAATGTATTAAAATCATCCACTTGGAACTGTTGAGAGACCCATGAACCACGTGACCATACCACGTGACTGTAGCATTTTTTACCCTCCATTGACGCAACTCTCTCTCTCAATGGCTCTGGGAAAGTCCAGTTGGAGTGCTAGGTTGCCAAAGCGCAGCTCAACATAAAAGGACCAGCCGAATGTCGCATGTCAGTCTGAACAGTAAAATGCTTGCAGCCTATTCTGTTTAACAGCTTTAGAGACAGAGCCTCTGTAAAAGAAACAAGCGCCGTGTCAAAATGAAATTATTTAAAGGTAAGGTCGCGATTACATTTTTTGTATTTACAATAGCCTAAAGGAATTTAGGCTGAGTAGCTGAGCTGGAGAGGATTTATGACAACGTTTCATCCTGGCTAACAAAATCGTTATACATATAACATTTTCGGTTCTTTACGATAGTTTAAATTATTTACAATAAGGCGTATGTTTTTTGAGACGCTCAGACTGAAAATATGAATAGACTCCTTTGCCGGGCTATAGTCTGGCTATATCTAGATAGTCCACAAAACATTAAATACATAGTTAGCTGGTTGATCTACCACATAGTTAGCCCCCTACACATTTGAATATTCTAGTTTTGAGCTTACTAGTGCTGGCTAATTTTTGACATACAGTATTTGACATAGTTTTCACACTGGGACCGCCAAGACAGCATCACTGTAAAACGAGAATAGTTTGACAAAATTAATTGGAATAGTTCAATTGATAACACACAATTGAATTATTTAGTTTTTTCAAATAAAGTTAACAAATTGGATTAATGACAAATTGTTAACTTTATTTGGGAAAAAAGGAATTCAATTGTGAGTTACCAATTGAAGTAATTCAGTTAAGTTGGTCTAACTATTCGGTTTTTATAGTGAAACACTTGTTGAGGCTGCTCATTGTTGCTTGCGAATGCGTCCATATTCTGAACATGTGTATCCGTTTAACTGAAAACATGAATGAATAAAGATCTTAACAGGCTGACGAGTGGGGATCCAGATAGCCCACCCCCATCAGGGACATGCAGATAATCTTTTCAGAATAGCTCTTTTTAAATGCAAAATTTTAAGTAAAGTGTTGTATACTGTAGATTTTCTGATATTTAATGGTGTTTTTCAACAATTCATGTGATTTTTATAATGACATTTTCAAATTTCGCTTAAAACAACACTTCAATTTAAAACAGTATTAAAACCTTACGAAAAAGAGCAAGATAAAGTTAGTTTTATAAATTGACATTCGATTTTCCCTCTCAATAGCTATTAAATGAATTCCAGGAATATGAAATGTACCCTTTCTGAATAAGGGAAGAAAAACCTACAACTTAAAACTCAATAGTTCCTACATAAATTTTGCAATAATTATGAAATTCATATTCTGTATTTGGAATCAGGGGAAGGTAGATTGTAATCCGCAGCATTTCCTTTTTTAATGATTTAGAAATACATTTTTGATAATCTCAATGGCACCTACAAAAACAATTGCAAAAATTACAAAAATTATGTATTCTGAATTGGGGAGGATAGACTATAATCCACAACTTTTTGTTTTAAAACATTTTAACATGAAGGGTATGAATTCATTGCATTGCAACTAATGCTACAATCACTGCTATGTGGATTTATTAACACAATATGAGTTATTGCATTGCAATAATCATTGTAAATTCATTGTAAAGCTAGTGAATTTTAACCAAACACAAATTTGTTGTGTGTTTAACAACATAATAAGAGTATTTGATCTCGCAACAAATTTTTAATATGTTTTTAATAACAATTGTAAAAGATATACTGTACACACAATTTTATGAAATATATTGCCATTGTCTCATAACTTTACTACAATGTGAAGTAGGGAGTGTAAAGCTTGTTTAACAGTGTAAATTTGCTGACCCTGAATCTGAGCTCCAGTGCAGTGGCCAAGACCATACAGGAGTTTAACAGAACAGGTTCTACTCAGAACAGTGTAAATTATTCAGAATTATTTTATTTCAAGGTAATATTTGATACATACACATATTATAGTATTGAGGCCATGTATCCAGAGGTTGTCTTTGGGAAATAGACAAAAGAGTGCTTCCAGCATTGCTGCAGCGGTTGAAGGGGTGGGTGTTCAGCCTGTCAGTGCTCAGACCATATTCCGCATGCTGCATCAAATTAGCCTACATGGCTGTCATCCCAGAAGGTAGACTCTTCGAAAGGTGATGCACAAGAAAGCCCTCAAACAGTTTGCTGAAGACAAGCTGACTTGGATTACTGGAACCATGTCCTGTGGTCTAATGAGACCAAGATAAACTTATTTGGTTCAGATGGTGTCAAGCTAAAAATTGACACTTTGGGCCCAAATTGGACATTTTCACTTTTGTACTCACTTTTGTTGCCAGTGGTTTAGACCTTAATGGCTGTGTTGAGTTATTTTGAGGGGACAGCAAATGTGCACTGTTATACCAGCTGTAGACTCAGTACTTTACATTGTAGCAAAGTTTAATTTCTTTAGTGTTGTCACATAAAATATATTATAGTCAAATATTTCCAAAAATGTGAGGAATGTACTCACTTTTATGATATACTGCATATATATATATATATATAGACAGGATGATTATTGCACAGGTATGCCTTAAAGGTACAATATGTAATATCAATCAAAACAATAACAAAATACATACTTTGCATTAAAAGCAAACATCACTATACATGTATTTTTAGTTGTGCACTTACATTATCCTAAATGTTTCCACTAACTTTCAAATCCAGAGAAATTTGTAATATAATTCGAAGACACAGGACGTTTCATTTTGTCGCCCATAAATGGCGTCATATAACCTGTGACTGCTCTAGTTGTTCTAACTTCCAGGGAGCCTCCAAACATAACGTGAATAAAGTTATAATTTTTTTAACAATATATTACTTTGTCTGTGAACATTTCTTCTGCCGGAGACGCTAGATTGGAAGGTTGTCATTGACGACGATAACAAAACCCATGATCCCACGCAACCTCCTGACGTCATCCAAGTACATCTTTTGCTATTGTTTTGATTGAGAGCCCCCTGGCGGCCAAAAATTACATATTGCACGTTTAAGGTTTCAGTATACTCGCCCTTCCCGACCTGGCGAGGATGTAGGGCATGCGAAGAGAGGTCGTGTACCACTCTTTTTTTCAGGGTGTGCAATAAAGCGGAAACAGGAAGCATAGACAAGTTCGAGGGCACAGTTAATGATTCATAATAACAAAGTTAACGGTTCATAATAAAACAGTAATTGCATCCTCAGTTGCAACACCTCTGTTCAGGTAAGACTGCAACTAGTGTCCTCGAGCACCACGCACAAGTATTAATAGTTACGGCTCTCCCGTGACGTCACATTGTCGAGCGCCAGGTCGGCAACGGTGAGTATACTGAACGTTTTAGACTGGCCACAATAAAAGGCCACTAAAATGTGCAGTTTCACAGATTTTGCAACTTTTAAGGGGGGCTCCCACACATTGATTTAAAGCCACAAAAGGTGGATTCAGCACCATGGCCAGCTCCAAATCCTACTGAATTGTTTGTGATTCCTTAGAATGTGGAGTTGGCCATGGTGCTGCCCCTATGCCCCCCAAACTGCCCCCCAAGAACAATTTTAAAATTGCAGACACAAATAAAGCTAATTTTGGAGGAAATATTGTATGTGGGTCATAGCCAAGATTAGGCGAATGAATTATGAAGGTCAGTAAATGTATAGAGTTTACACTTAGATTACACAAGTTATTAGGTGGAATGTTGTTATTTTAGAAAATGGAGGGGGGCAGTTACCCAGGGGGCTTACCAATACATATTTATTTGTGAGCAAATCTGGTTTTGTGAATATTCTGCCTACCCTGCCACTCACTGCACATCCCTTTCCCACATTTGTAAATAGCTGTACATGGACCTAATTGACCGCAGTAAAAGTCTGTTATATATTCTCCTGGTTTTATAAGTTTGTCTTTTCCTAGTGTGACCCTTGGCGAGATTTGGAGATGATACCCCTGCACACACAAACACTCCAGACACCCCAACCTTCACCATAATATCTTACTTTGACATTATTTTACAACAAAACATGACATACCCCTGGCTGTAGAGGTGGTGGTGTGCTAGATGTCTCTGAGCTACATGACTCTGCTGAGACTCATAGGTAGAAGTAGGTTTTAATGCTGTCTCTCCAATGTATTTTAATAGGCCAACATAGGTGCCTCAGCTTCGGTTTTCTATGATACCGTTTTTAGCCTATTTTTGGAAATCATTTAATAATAATTGAATTCCCTTTCAGATAGCGTTTTTAAATGTTTAGATATTCATTTAAAATTGTCAAAATATAATCTCACTATATTTTACATGAGACTAGAATAACATTTTCTTTCCAGTGACATCCTTTACCCTGAGGGTTCTAGATGGAACTGAAGATGATTATACTTGAAACCAAATATGTTTCTTCTGTTATAATATGAGCCCGAAATTGCATGAAATACGTTCCGAGAGAACTATTTTCCAAAATCGAATTATGTGAAATATGAACGTATGTGAGGGTCAATTATGTTCGTAGGGAACTAAATTGAACCACCAAATAACATAAATATGATCTTATGAAGATCTTACGTAGTATGTAAGTAGCGTTGATTTTGCTAGGGCCAGGGACAGTGGACGGGCGTATAAATTTGCGACTTTCATGTTGGTGTTTGATCGATATGGACACTTTGTGTCTTTTGTCCTCCATTGTGTTTGTGTGTGTTTTGTTCTCCATTGTGTTTGTGTGTGTTTTGTTCAATTTACTTGCAACGTAATTTACGAGATCTTCTGAGATGTACAGTTGTCTAATATGGGGACTGCCAAATAACCCTTTTGGGACCTTTTGTTTATAAGAGTGTACTGTACTGGTTTGTTTTAATCTGGCCCTACTCTTATACAAATGATGTAAATGCAGTCCACTGTCTCTGTCTCTTTGATAGCATTTACACCAAGGAATAGAAGCACCTCAGGGCCCAGTACGCCAGAATCTCCAGTGACTCACAGAGTAAAGACAACATCAGCTGGAAAAAAGGTTAAAGTTTTTACACTCCCCCATATCCTAAAACGCAACGTCAAGCATAACACCGAAATTACTACTCAGGAGGTCCCCAACAAACCAACTGTTATTACCTTACCGCCACCTGGTGAGTAGAAATCTAGTTCTGCCTTGCATTTCTTTTCACACATTATTTATTTCTCATCAGTTTATCATCAACATATGACATTAATATTTCATGTCACTGTCATCTTTAGATTGGTAATTCCACACAATTGTCAATATGAAGATTCAATAGCTTTAAATAATTTTCAAATGAAACAATGCAAGTTGTTTATTTAATTTGAGGTCTATATTTTGGGGAACATACTTTATTTACAGTGCATAACTATTCACCCCCCTTGTATGATTCCACATTTTGTTGTGTGATAATAACCTGGGATAAAATATGATTGTATTGGAATTTTTACAATTTGTTTTAACACAACATACTGAGCACTTTAAAGGTGCATAAACATTTTTTATTGTGACACAAAAGTTAAATAAAAAATGACATTGTTGGTTACATAAGTTATTTTATTAGCATTATTCGAGGTCTGACAATACTGCATCTTTTTTATTTTTACATTTTCTGCAAATAAATGCTCTGAATGCCAACATTTAAATTAGGATAAATGTCAGTAGTTCATGGAATAAAACAAAAATTTTCATTTTACCCAAACACATACTAGTAAACTGATGATTTTGTAGTGGTCTCTGACTTTTTCCCAAGAGCTGTATGTACAGAAATTATTCTTGTACAGAAATTTATCTTGGTTTAGTTGACATTATACTGTCTATGTTATCCTCTCCCTCAGAGCTGTTGACCTTTGAACAGAACCTTCAAAGAAATCACCTGGATGTGGCTGGCCAACAGCTGATTGATAAAGAGGAGTATTTATATGGACAGGTCTCTGAAGACGTCGTTCAGTTGACCGCAGATAGGGAAAGGGAGGAGAAAGAGCAGCTCACCAGAGATCGCAAAGCCTTGCTCAGCCACATTGACCTGGCTGTGAAGAGTTCTCTCAGTACTAATGAAGACAGCCTGGAGGCTCTGAAGTCTGCAGTAAAGGCTATCCTACGGGAAGAGGAGCAGGATACACGATGGCTGAAGCAGGAGGGTAAACAGCCTCCCTGGAGGCCCAGTGAATGTACACTTCACCATAACGCTGTCCTCCAGAGCCTGGTGGAGGAACGTATGGACAATGCTGAATTACCTCCTGAAGATTGCAACAAGCTACGCTCCTCTCTGCAGAGGGATGTCTGTGGGAAAGGCAGACGCCTGCAGGATGACCTACTTAGGGTAGTTAAAGAGGTGAGGAGCTGCTACCCAGAGAACATAGATATCTGCAACCTCTATGGAAAGTTGTACCACCAAGCCTTCAGCACTGCCATGAGAAAGATTGCGGAGTATGGGCTGGGCATGGCCGACTGCTCTTATCTCCTGTATTGGGTGAATGTTGCCTACCCAGAGTGAGTCTTCTCTTGATTGTTTAAAAAAACACTTTCAGGGTGTGAGGCGATGTGACTAATATTGTAAATCCTGGTTTTTGTCTTAGAATTTTACAAAATCCGGAACTGAAAGCAATTAATCCAGAAACATGGGGAAAGCTATTGTCTTCAGAATTGATAACACCACTGGAGGAGCAATTTGTTACTCATCAAGAGGTGATTGTTATTCAAATGCAAATATGTACCCCAAATTACTTTTCAGAACCAGGTGTTAATGTTTTGTATACAGACATTTAGATTTGAAGGCGAAAAGATGGACGAATTACTGTCGATCATTAAACAAGTTAACATTTTACAAAAACATATATAAATAAATATACTTTGTTGAATAGATTTTTTTAATGCTCTTTGCAGACAGAGATGCAGACATTACTTAACAAAATGCTAAAGCTGGAGGAGCAAGCCTGGGTAGAGGGGTCGGAACCTTTGCTCAGAGACAACTGTTACTTTAGCCCCTTGGCTATCGACATCATTCAGGTAAACAACATATAAGAAATATTTGACCTCCTCATGTTTATACTGCTCTTAATGTTCCATCACAACCAAGTGATCCATTTTCTCTGTCTCTTCAGTTTATTAACAATGCAGTGAAATCAATAGAGACAGTTCTGAAAGACACTTACAAAGTTCAGGTGATTGTGTCCCTGTTGAAGGACTTCTTGATTAGGTAATGTAAGCTTTTTACATCTAATTAGTCTTGAAAAAAATACTATAAAATGAAAATGTATTAATAATGTATTAATTACATACTTACAGCTACAAGAAATTCCAGGAAAAAGTTCTCAAGGGATTCAACCATAGAAACAGCAGACCCGTGATAGCAGCCAATCTTTATTGTGTTGAACAATTTAGGTATGTTATACTTTCTTTGTATGTGATTTCCAAAGTAATAGGAAAACCGAAGAATAATAATGTAATTTGACTTCTATGATTCCACACAGGAAGTATATTGTGAACAAAGCCAGCATCTTCCCATTGGATATAAAGGAATGCTGTCTGTCCATAGTAGCTGATATGAAACACTGTGGCTATACATATTTAACAAGCTTCATACACAAGGATCTTAAGGTATTGCTCACTTACACAACTCATCTCTACATGTTAGAAATGTAAAACCAAGAAATAAAGTCAAATGTAGTCCTATGTAGCTCCTAGCCTGTCCTTAATGTACTCTAGACATTGATTTGCTGTCTCTGACTCCATTCTCCACACACAAACATAGTCTCAATACAGATGTCTAGGGACACCTGTCTGGTTGGATAAGGAGAAACATGTGTTTGGTAATCTGTTGGAGGGAATAAAAAAACACACCCAGGATCTTAATGGCTTGACTGAATCCTGCCATCAGGTACGTCGGTTGATAGTCTGATTAAAAGATGGTTGCTTGACTGGTTAGTTGGGTTGTTAATTAATTGTTTGATTGGCTGGTAATGAAGGAGCTGATTGGCCAGCTGCACCTGGAAGTGACAGTGGAGTATGTGAGGAGGCTACTGAGGAGAAAGATCAAGCTCAGAGACAAAGAGATGCAGGAGCAGGCAGCCATGTCCGTGCGTGAGGATAGCCAGAGGTTACACAAACTGTTCATTGAAGCGGTGAGTACAATGACAACTACATTATTTTCTCTAGTGGACAAAAGACAAATTAACTTATATGTTCTTGATGTTGAATAGTCAAAAACACTATGCATACAAATTACTGACAGGAGAGAGTTAATGAACCAAAAACTAATTGAATTGGGAACCAGTAGTTAAGCCAGGCAGTTAAACTACTGCATATATGTAAAAGAGAGAGATGTTTCAAAATATTGTTTTCCAAATACTATTGTTTTCCAATCAATTTTTTTCTTTGTGATACAGACCCATTGCAAATGTAAATACAACAGTGTATTTACGTATTATGTAAATGTTATTTTATTTGAAATGTTGTCACAACAATTGTTGCTTAATTAAAACATCTGATAGGAACAGCATGTGACCGTAGTCTGTCAACAAACTCCTTTTTTGAGTAGGTGAAACCTTGAAGTGCATCCAATCACTGTGACTGGTTGCATAGGCATCTGTTCGATTGGCCTAACTGTAGACAGTACACACCGTACACACCGCCACAGACTTGAGCTTCAAAAGAAGCTCTGGACGCCCTGACAAGGACGCTTGTCAAAAAAGTATGGGGAAGCTTTAGACGCTTTTGTCCACTTTGGCCGCTCTGACGTGGCAGGACATTCACATCAAGCAAGGACGACTAGCAGACGTACTTAAATTCCGATTTGTTGACTGTCGTTTGCCGCTGAACCGCGTCATAGCTCATTACCATAAAGTTGAACAAACTTCAACTTTTCTTCTTGACGCTCTGGTCGCTCAACACGCCCAAAACGCGACAACGACTGATTTGCCGGTCCTTGCAGCTGAGAGAAGCCAGCTTCCATTGAAAATGAATTACTTCCGTCAACTTTGAAGCTCACGTCTGTGGCGGTGTGTATGTACAGTAAAGACCAATTTAATTGAAAGAGGTAGCATTTTTTACAGTAGTACAACATAAAAAAATTAGAATGTGGTTACACCATAGAAATAGAACATGC
This sequence comes from Umbra pygmaea, assembly GCA_016801145.1. Taxonomy (NCBI): domain Eukaryota; kingdom Metazoa; phylum Chordata; class Actinopteri; order Esociformes; family Umbridae; genus Umbra; species Umbra pygmaea. The sequence continues at coordinate 5,646 of JACXGM010000681.1, read as the reverse complement.
TTTATATCTACTGTATTTTTAGCACTATATGTTTCTGGCAGCCGCGGTCGGTGGATCTTAATTGGGGAGGACGGGCTCGTATTACGCTCAGAACCGGAGTGAATGGAATGTGTGCAAATCAAAAAAAACAATTGGTTTTGTTCGTTGCGCACCATTCCATTCACTCCGGTTCCGAGCGTAATACGAGCCCGTCCTCCCCAATTAAGATCCACCGACCGCGGCTGGTTTCTGGATTTTTTTGTATACATTTTCAATTTTACAATTTAGAGTTTTGCTAGATTACATTACCCAAGAGTTTTTTACAGATGCTAATCTTGCATAAACTCTTGAGAATATCAATTGGAACTCATAGCGTGAAAAGACCCTCAATAAGAATATGGGAAGCCAAATAATACTCAGACACACACACACACACACACACACACACACACACACACACACACACACACACACACACAC
>JACXGM010000680.1:39463-67016 GCA_016801145.1 Umbra pygmaea | reverse complement strand
GAATTAATAACCACGGTCGTGACATCTCGTATCTAGATCGCAATTGTTAGGTTTAGTGAAGCCAGGTAATGCAAGGAAATCTAGGCCATGTTGAACATAGCTTCGTAGTATAGGCCTCTGTTATGTAGAGAAAAATCGATGTGGCACACCAAGTTTTTTAGATGCACACCCAAATATTTTTTTCTGGCTACGCTACTGCCTGTCAGTGGTCATAATATCATGGCAGATCAGTGTATACAGTGCCTTGTGAAAGTATTTGGCCCCCTTGAACTTTTCAACCTTTTGCCACATTTCAGGCTTCAAACATAAATATATGAAACTGTAATTTTTTGTGAAGAATCAACAACAAGTGGGACACAATCATGAAGTGGAACAAAATTTATTGGATATTTCAAACTTTTTAAACCAAAAAAACTGAAAAATTGGGCTTTCAAAATTATTCAGCCCCCTTAAGTTAATACTTTGTAGCACCACCTTCTGCTCTATCAGTTTTGCACATCGAGAGACTGAAATTCTTGCCCATTCCTCCTTGCAAAACAGCTCGAGCTCAGTGAGGTTGGATGGAGAGCGTTTGTGAACAGCAGTTTTCAGTTCTTTCCACAGACTCTCGATTGGATTCAGGTCTGGGCTTTGACTTGGCCATTCTAACACACAATATGTTTATTTGTGAACCATTCCATTGTGGATTTTGCTATATGTTTTGGATCAGTCTCCGTCCCAGTCTCAGGTCTTTTGCAGACTCCATCAGGACTCCATCAGAATGGTCCTGTATTTGGCTCCATCCATCTTTCCATAAATTTTAGCTATCTTCCCTGTCCCTGCTGAAGAGAAGCAGACCCAAACCATGATGCTGCTACCACCATGTTTGACAGTGGGGATGGTGTGTTCAGGGTGATGAGCTGTGTTGCTTTTACGCCAAACATAACATTTTGCGTTGTTGCCAAAAAGTTCGATTTTGGTTTCATCTGACCAGAGCACCTTCTTCCACATGTTTGGTGTGTCTCCCTGGTTCCTTGTGGCAAACTTTAAATGACACTTTTTATGGATATCTTTCAGAAATGGCTTTCTTCTTGCCACTCTTCCATAAAGGCTTAATTTGTGCAGTATACGACTGATTGTTTTCCTATGGACAGACTCGCCCACCTCAGCTGTAGATCTCTGCAGTTCATCCAGAGTGATCATAGGCCTCTTGGCTGCATAAGCTGAAAGTTTAGAGGGACGGCTGAGTCTTGGTAGATTTGCAGTGTTCTGATACTCATTCCATTTCAATATTGTCGCTTGCACAACGCCCCTTGGGATGTTTAAATCCGGCTTTAAACTTCTCCACAACAGTATCTTGGACCTGCCTGGTGTGTTCCTTGTTCTTCATGATGCTCTCTGTGCTTTCAACGGACCTCTGAGACTATCACAAAGCAGGTGCATTTATACGGAGACTTGATTACACACAGGTGGATTCTATTTATCATCATTAGTCATTTAGGTCAACATTGGATCATTCAGAGATCCTCACTGAACTTCTGGAGAGAGTTTGCTACACTGAAAGTAAAGGGGTGAATAATTTTGCTTGCCCAATTTGTCGTTTTCTTTGTTAAAGTTTGAAATATCCAATAAATTTCGTTCCACTTCATGATTGTGTCCCACTTGTTATTGCTTCTTCACAAAAAATTACAGTTTTATATCTTTATGTTTGAAGCCTGAAATGTGGCAAAAAGTCGAAATGTTCAAGGGGGGCGAATACTTTCGCAAGGCAATGTATATTTTAAGTGTATTATATATAAAACATTTCCAAATCAATTTAAATTATTAATAATCAATTACCTTAACCCTTGTGCTGAAGTTGGTGTAGTGATGTCCCCTGGTGACAATGTTTTAAGCCCCAGCTCTGCCGACTGTCTGTGCCCTTCCTCTCCATCTCCCCCTACCTGTCTCCCTGGCTTTTGCTCCCTCATGTACGGTCAATAAAAACATATTTAAAACATTTGAACCCCAAAAAATCTTTAAAAATAAATACAAATATTAAATTAACCCAAATTCCAAATTAAATAAACCAGATTATGTTTTGTGTGGGAGCAGAGAATTAGTTATATCACCAACCTGTAAGGCTGACTACCTATTCTTGCATTTATCTGTTTTGGTACCATGTTGTTCTTTTTATTCTGTGCTTAGATTTCATTTCTGAAAAAAACAGAACCTGGGTGATGCAGCTGGAGATCATCCCTCTTTTTTTATAGTAAAAATAACTTCATATGTAATATTGTACTGCTTTTTTACTTCGTTTAATCCCACCGGTCATTTTTGTGACCAAAAAAAAACAATACTACTTACTCTCTAAAAGTGGTGCTGATTTTTTTAAATAATCTGAGATATGTTCATGTCTAACAAACATAGATTAATAAAACATATTGGAAATGTCTGAAAATACACATATTCATATTGAATTTATTACATTTTAGACTTTTTTCCCAAAACAACTAACAGCCTTGTATGGCATCTGTTGTCTGACAAAAGAGAATCCATGGTGGTGTCAATCAATCATTCCATTGCTTTTTTTCTGGAGGGCAAACAGGTATACTTTTGCTATATGTAACCGGCAAAGTAGAAGGACAGCCCATTTGACAAAAGAGAGCAAAAAGGCTGTGATAGTGGATTTGGCATGGGAGGCGTCAATGCGTCCATTGATCACTACCATTGACATACCTAGTAGAGTAGTGAAGGTCCCCAGGACGTTTTGATGGTGCGCGGCTGTCAGGTGAAGGTCATAGCAGCCTGTCACTCTGCTGTCAGATCATATTACATATGACGCCGTCTGTTCCATGTTCAGTCCACATAGGAGATGGAGAGGTGTCAATCACTGTGCTGTATAAAGTTCCGCTCCTTGGATTTTGATGGCTGTGACCTCGCAATGTCATCACAATGAAAAGTCATAAATACAGTACATGGCTTGGTGTGGAAAACAGGTTTAGGAATAAAACCTTGTGTGCAGTACTCGATTTTAAAAACAAATATTTGAATCCTCTCAACCATGGTTATTTAGCAGACATCAGGGCAAATCACAGAACTTTCAGAAAACTTTGATTCAAGGGGGTCGCCTCACTATGGTTGCTTGACAAAAAAAGTGTTTGTATTTGATGCCAATAGATTCTTTGTGTTATCGCGACCTGTAGGAAGCTTCTAGGTGATTAAATAATAATAATATATTACAATGAGCTCAATAGGTAATTGGACAGAAGTGAAAATGCCTGCAGTACAGGCCTGGCAAAGTATCACCAGGGAAGATACCCAGCATCTGGTGATGTCGATGCATTGCAGTCTTCAAACCTGTCATTGCATGCAAAGGATATGCTACCAAATATTGACGTATTAATTAAAGTATTACTTTATTCCACATTATGTTAAATTGTCCAATGTTTTTTTATACCCAATAATGGGGGGACCATATAGAATAGGTGCTGTCATTCCTGAACAATATATACGAATATACCCATAAAATATAGCTGGCAATCTGCACTTTAACCCCATTGTCATTGTATCCTTCCAAACTGAAAGGTTTAGAGAACAGAACAAAGATAACAAAGAAATGGTCACTGTTCAATGAATTATGGACCTTACTGTAGACAAGCAGGCAAGTCTGGACCTCTTTAGTTAAGCACATCCTTACTGAAGGTGACGAGGAAAAGCTACGGAGATTTCTTTGACTCTAAAAAAAACAACTCAGAGGAACAAAATAATACAAGCAGCAAAAAATAAATCCTATTAATTATTTCTTTGAACACCAGAAATACTCAAGCGCAAGTGGCAGCAGAAGCGGAAGGAGATGTCATTAGGAGCTGTCTTCAAAAACATATTGAGCACAACCAGGCTCTGTAATATAAGTCATAAAGAGAATATCTTTGTTCTTTACTATCCACTGTATGTTGTTACTGTACATTTTAAAGTCAACATCCAAAACCTTTCCACAAGGCCAGGCTACTTACTGGTAATTACCTGACTGATGGAAGAAATACACTGCCCTCTGAATGTAAATTTAGCATTGAATACATCAATGCTGATACCTCACTTTAGTTTTAGGTGCATGTACTGTATGATAATGCAATTCATAACAAAGCTTTTGCTAGTGTATATGTGTCGGTAATGTCTTAGTTATTGTAACATTACAATGGCATCATTATTTTAGCATCTGAGGCTTTAAATAACTGATAGAGAACATACTGCATTGTGAGCTTAACAATTGTTTGTATTGATTTCAATTATGATATTCAACATCATTCAAAACCTGGCTGTCATTTTAAAAATTACATTTTAATAAACAAAATAAGTCCAAGATAATGGGGTTCTTCCATTTTGGGAAAAAAAGTTGACCTGAGTATATTCATCAAGATCACAGGTTACCCAATGGTAGCTAGACAATTGAATTAATTGAATAAAGTCGTATTTCCTTTCTGGACAGTATCTAGAGAGTTTTCCAACCCACACAGAAACATAAAAGATCACATATAGTTTTTTTGCTTCTTCTCCCCACCCGATTTGTCCTGTCCAATTCCCCTTTTCTCATCAGCCATTGATTGCATCCTTCCCCCAGACGTGTGAAAATAGCAATGTGGCTGATAATCGTGATTTGTATTTTATAGCTGAACTATAAACTAGCTAAAAATTGATGTTGTGGCAGATGTTGAATGGCAAATCAGATAGCTGGACGTGCTGATGAGGTTTCAATCAGTTACGTTACTTGCTGGGAGATGTAGAAGTAGTGGTTGTCTGCTGTTGTGAGGTGATGGTAACAATGTTTTTTGGGGAAAATGTAACATTGTGAACAGACAATCACCGGTTTGAGCTCTGGGTGGGGTAGGCTCATGTGGCCAGACCTTGGGTAACAACACAAGTTCTGGTAAGAATGCTATTTTTGTTTTTTTACACATTCAAAAATGTGGAAAAGATTCCTGTGAGTGTTCTCTTTAGATTAAAAACCTTTACAACCAATCAGGAGTTTGGATAGAAGGGGCGGAACCTTTGGCAGGAATTGTGCTCACACAATTATGGAGCAGTAGCTGAAAGACAGGGCAGTCACATCCATCTGCTTGTTAAATTTTCTGTCCCTTCCCTGTGTGAAGATATTCATGCGAAGTTGTCCAGACGTCTATACTGTAGCCACTCAAGATTGGGGATGTTGCAGTCTGGCTTGCGAGACTATGGGTGGGGTGGTTGTAGCGAGAACTGCTACATTGGCTAAACGTTTTATGACACCAATAAAGCCAAAACATTAACAACTTCATCAAATATTTCCAAACCGCTGTTGGGTATTCTGATAGCATGGGCATCTAATACCCTATCTACATGTAGGCTGTGGCTAGGCAGCTTAAGTAAACAAATGAATTCCATTCTGACTTGCTGGCTTTGACCACAAATAGAGATGTGACCTTTAGCAAGGCATTATGATTTATCCTTACAGTATATAGCTTTGTAAGACTGGAAATTACTATATCGTCAGACTTGGAGTGTTGAAAGCTCTACTTCCATACTTTCAATAGCAGCTGGCTACTGTACCTGGAGACTCCGTCAGTTGTTCTACACTAGTTTTCCATGCAGAAACATACCAATAATACCCATGACTTTATCCAACTATGTGTAAGTAGAATAACTACATAGTCCTTGAAATCCCACAGAACCACATTTAATACTTTTTCATTGTGATACAATCCAATCAAACCCGCCTGCTCAGCAGATGTGCTGAGATGACATTTCAAATGTACTACACTCAATAATAATTCCTTATGGGGATGACATGAAAGAGTCATTAGGCTCAATGTTTACGCTCCACACAGAGATCCATAATCATTACATAATTTCATGTGATTTCAAGGAATTAGTCCTAAATAGGTTGATAATGACACTTGACAGCTGGTGCATTGAGTTAGGCCTTAAAGCAAACCACAGTGTTTACAGTAAGTTATGTATCTCCATCATTAAGACAGTTTGAAAATATTCAATGTCAGGGAACTTTACTGTAGGAGCATTTGGTTTCAATTATGATCTTTGTCAATCTGCACTCGAACATCTGTGTTAATAGACTTAACTGTGAATAACAGGACAGCCCAGAGTATACTTTTCAATAATGATAAATCTTCTCCAATGGCTGACCTCGGAGGACATGGCAAATAATTAATATTTTATTAGTTCAAAGTCATGAGGCAGGTCAGTGTTATAGTACCAAAGATTCTAAATTTTGATAGAGTTAGGTCCATAAATATTTGGACATTGATTAAGTTGTTATTATTTCAGCTGTGTACCACAGCATATTGGAGTTGAAATTAAATAATGAACATTGGTTGAAAGTGCAGACTTCTGTAGCTTGAGGGTATTTACATCAAAATCGGGTCGAATTACAGCACTTTTTATATGTGATCCCCAAATTATAGGGGCTCAAAATTATTTGGACAAACAGACATAATCATGAATTATTTTGATTTAAACTCCAATATGCTGTGGTAAACAGCTGAAATACTGAAAACGTTGTCATTGTCCAAACATTTCAATTTATCGATCAATTAAACAATGACCCAGAACATAAACTGTTGGGTGCTGATTCACTAGGTCTCTGTATCAGTGGCTGGTTGTAGCCAGCTTGCCTGCCCTTGAGGCTTTTCCCCTAGGGAGCACAGAAACCAAATCCCTGGCCTTGCAATACAAAAGAGGAGGCCTGTGTTAGCAGGTGGCCCATGTGTAGATAAGTGTATTTTGTGCTCTAGGATCAGTCAAGAGCAAGTAGGGTTCAATTCACTAGACCTGGGATACTCCTCTGGGGCTCTGGGATGTCCTATGCTGGAACTGTGGCGTAGAAAGGTGCACACACTTAGATGTGTTTTGGTAGTAATAATATAGCCTTTCTCTCTCTCTCTCTCTCTCTCTCTCTCTCTCTCTCTCTCTCTCTCTCTCTCTCTCTCTCTCTCTCTCTCTCTCTCTCTCTCTTTCTCTCTCTCGCGCTCTCTCGCTCTCTCGCTCTTGATCTCGCTCTCTCGCTCAAACACACATGCACACACTGGGGCTACTAATTGTGGCCCTCTCCTTTCACAGAGGGTATGGATTACAATGGGCCACTCTAGGCTGAAGCTAACACCTATCACAACAATGGGTCATTAATGTGCAGATGTCAACTGCTTTGCTCAGCTTGGCATGACTCTACCCCCACCCATTTCCCTCTTCATTTCTAACTGTGTGTCCTCCCCTCTGTAAAACCTCTCCCTCCACGCTTCCTCACAAGATACACAAATAACAGCAAGCCGCATTTACTCTATTTATATAATCTGGCGAGCGAAAATTACACGCTATTTAGATGAAAGGCAATTAGACAATTAAGCCTAATGAGGCCAAGCCTTTTCTTTCGCCCCAGAAAGTCCACAGACTAATTATCAAATTAAAGAATACTACCACCCCCCCCCCACACACACACACACACAACCCTGTCTGTCGAAAACTGAGGGATATTTGGGAAATGCAAACATTGGCCTGTGTCTGTGGAGGCCAAGGAACAAGCAGGCAGCATTTACAAAGTGATGGGTGTATTAATCACATCTAAAGTTCAGACCATTCCATGGTCCTGCAGGCATCACACACACACATGTGGACACTCTCACAGAGTCCTAAGTATTCTACGGTAGAAAAAAGCAGGTTTCAGTTAAACAGGAAGCGGACCCATTCAGACTACCCAGATGACTTTACTCTTTTGTATAATTGGGAAGTATCCTCATGATGTATTTAAAATGTAACATTAGTAAAGGATGTCACACTACTGGCTTAGTGGGTACGTCGTCCTCCCAATTCATTTGTCTATAGCTCAAAATTGGACCTCTGCTTTGCAAAAACAATTGACCATCCTCTTTCAAGCTACCAGCTATTGAGCAGAGCAAACATGAACATTTACTCCAAGGCCAAGCAACAAGTTTCACACATCATTATGTGTTACATAAGCATACAATACACACACAGAAAAGGTTAGAGGGACAAACTCACTCCTGTTGTCCTGGTTTCATAGATGTCCCAGATCTCTTTGTTTTAGTAATATTCCTATTGTCAATGCAGCCTTATCTCCTGCTATGACAATAATACATTAAAGTATTTCACCAGATGCTCTTATCCAGAGTTTATTTATTTTTACTGTTGCCTACTCCCTTAGAAAAAAAATTAATCCCAAAAGGGTTATTTAGTTGTTTGGAGAAATAATTAATAAAATATTTTGTTTTTGTTACATAAAATGTAGATTTGTGCCAGTTGAGCAATTGACTAATCTACGGCTTGTGGGTAGAAACCTTCAGACTATTGGTGTGCCGAATGATGCTTCAGTACCACTTACTATGTGGCCTTTCATTGAAGTCTGTTGGTGATTGTGGTCTTGGGTGATGATGTAGAGCTCCTGGGTGGGTGCTGCACAGGGCCAACATCAATGCTTTGTAGTGATCTGTGTTCCCACTCAACAGGCAGGGATGCAGCCAGTCAGGATGCACTAAACGGCACAAAAGTAGCACTTAGTGAGGACCTTGTGGTTCATGCCTACACATGAACCCATGAACCCAGAGAGACTTGTAGTTCTCTTTCTGCTCAGGGCATGCTCTCTCCTCTGCATCCTGTAACCCACTATCAGCTGCTTGGTTTTACTGAAGTTCAGGTTGAGGTTGTTGGCTCGGCACTATGTTCCTAGAAGCGTTTCCACTAAGGATGGTACATGGAACCCAAATGATTTCTGCTTGGAAACATAAGTGTTCATTTATGGGAACAGACACCTTTTTGAAAACTATTTTTCTAATGTGTAGCATGGCCCTGTGATTAAGCTGCTGACATTAGTGCAGATGTACTGCTGCAGCATGGGTTTGAAACTGGCCCATTGCTTCTTTAGCAGAAACATTCTCTCAAAGCAGAACACGGCAGAAAATATATATTAAAAAAAAATGTGGTCATACTAGTCCAAAGTGGGAAGGGAACCCATAACATTTCAAGCACCATGCTATACCAACGAAGTCCTACTCTGTAGGATAAATATGATGTGGACGTTTTGGAATGTAGTGCTCTGTTCTTTCTCAGTGTTGAACTACAGCTGCACCTACTGGTAACAAACAGGTATGCTTGGCTTCACACTGTGCGAGTGTGCACCGAAGTGCTCTAACGTCAGACCAAAAGCATTGAGAATGTGTGTATTTATACCATCTGCACAATCTTCACGGATTAAGAAGCGGCTGAAAATAACAGTAGGTCATTCCTGAGCAACTAACCTGATTCTATATAAAGCATTACGAATGTATCACCTTTCAGACTTGCCCCTCAAAGTGCAAATTGTAACAACCACTTTTCTTGCCTTTCTTTTTCTTCACTCTCTCTCCATTTATCGTGTACAAAGCCTTTTCTTCCACTGCCACCAGTGTTCACACTTTAAACAGCGAGAAGGTCAGAGGTCAGAGGTGAATGAGAGGTTATTTTCACACTCCCACGCCCCCCCCTCCCTTTCAACAGACCTGAGAGCATGGCTGAGATTCCTACAGGTGCAGGGTTGTCTCTCTGAAACTACTTAAATACCCCACCGACAAGAGGGAAAAATATACCCACTAATCGTTACCTGGTTCGGGAAAATGTCTATCTAAATGTGTCATTTCTCTATTCTGTCTTTCCACAGTGTTTTCACAGTCATAACGAGAGGATGGAGTTGGAGGTCTAAGGAGTTCACACACTTGTGACTGTGCCAGTAACTCCATCTGTCACCTGCTTTCCTATGGCGGGCGAAGGATCCCGTGTGGTCAGAGACACTCCTGAAGCAGAGGCAGAAGTAATAAGGGTTGATGGGAGCCCGTCATTGCACTGACATGGCGAGAAGCCTTGTCAGGTGTCTGTCACAGACTTTTATGCAAAAATGAGCCGTTTACGTTTACTTGGGTATGAACTTCCGAGGTTCACTCTCCAAGTCTCGCTGTGGCAGAACTACATTAACTGTAATATTGCATCACACACACACTGTGAAACGAGCACAGATACACACACGCCAACACATTCACCGTAATCTCACCTCGTTCTTTAAAGTTTGGATCCAGCCAGAGTGTGATGCTTCACACACTCCTCTGGCGAATACAAATACAATGCAGAGCAAAACATTAGAAGTAGCAGGGGCCAGTGGGTATGGGTGTGTTTGTTTTGTATGCATCTGTAAAGGTAGCTCTTCTGGACTTCCTGAGTCTAAGGGGAGCTGGAGTAAACCAAAGTTAGTGTCAGAAAGTGGCAGAGGATTTTCTCTCAATGGATTACTGCTAAAAAACATTTTTATATTTATTCATGTGAAAATATTTTCTATTAATTGTGGCACGTATACCCACATATATAGAGAGGTATTTTGTAGGAAAGGTAAAGAAAAACCTCCATGTTTTTCAACTGTTTAAATTGAAAAAATGCAGAATTAGCAGCTGCTTTCACAAGTAAGTAAAATATATTCTTTACTGTATATAAAAGTAAAAAAAAGTAAAAGATGATTTATTAAATTTATCTATTTATGAATTTGTGATGCTAGCCTGCTGAGCTTAAAGTTAGTCCACTCCCCGAATGTCATAATTCTTCAGAATCACATAAAAGATATATTAAAAGAGGAAATGATTGGTGTATCGTGCTGTAATTCCCCATATGAGTCATATATTCACAACAAGAGCAACATAAAGTGATTGTCTCATTTGTCTGAAAGTCAGAGTAATTTGTGTGAATATTATTTTATTCCTCTATTGTGATATATAAATTATGATATATATGATAGAATAATAATAATTATAATAATAGTAGCAATTTCTGGCTCTCAGCAATAGTATGTTCACCTTTCCCAGAGCCCTGATTAATTGTTAGTGAAATGTAAGGGAGGTTCCACCATTCAAATAAGTATTAATAATCAAATTCAATCAGACTCTCAGACTGCACCTTTGAAAATCACAGATGTTTCGGAAATGGGGTGATTTCACAGCTTCTCAAGACTCATTAATCAACAATCACATTTTTCTTTTATGTCGCTTGTGTAGCTCTGTTATCAATTTAGTCAAATTTTTCACACAAATTCGTGAGTGGTTCCAGCGCAGCCCCATTAACCAAAGTCACCTCTTTAAGCCAGCCCATTTCTTTCCCCAAACTGTCAAAGGGCAATTGGTTTATGGATAATAATACCAAATTATAATACACATAGTTCTAATGTGCTGTAGTTTACTTTCACTCAAGTATGGCTGACAGCATTGAAGATGTGTAGTTGTAGGAAGTTATAACTGGAGCATTGTAAAAAGGCTCAGTCAGTTTAGAATTGATGCACACGTGTCTGTTTCAAAAGAGACATGATTTGGAATCATTCAGCATGTGTACATTTGTGGGTGTGTGTGTGCATTAGTTACATATCTGCGCATGCACTTATGTGTGTGTGGTGGTTGGTAAACTATTCCACTTTAGCGACTGGACTGGGAAAACAATTGTTCCTGACTGATTTTCCCCTAACCCCTTAATGAACCCCATGTGTACTGCTGGCCTTTCAACAAGCTGCAAATCTCAGGCCTGGTCGAGCGGCTCCGAGCAACGACCGCTCTCAGCTTGATTAAAGCGCCAGCAACTCTCCTGTTCCTCATTAGCCTGGCCGAGATGCAGGGCCCCGCTGAATAAGCCAGCACCTGTACGTTCCAATACCGCATGCTTTCTACAAGTATGTAATATTTTGCACAATATTAACTTGACAGGTTTCGAAATGACGGGACGGGAGTTAGTACAAGGGTGATGCTGCTGGCTCAGAAGGAGGGAGGAGGAGCGATTGAGAAAAAGCAGATCTGATAATTTAGGGACTGGGTTAGGAAATATTGGTTCTACAAAAAGAAGACACAAGTCAGCCAGTCAACCATATTTAGTTAGTATAAAGCTACATGTCACTACTTTCAAATTACAGACACATTTAAATAACTCAGGCTAATGCAATGTATTTGAAAGATGTATTTACCTTATGTTGCTGTCGTACTAGAAGATCATAGCCTACCCTACAGGTGTGAACAATTCCAATTGCAGCCAAATGTTAAGAAGTAAAAATCCACAACATAGTAGGTCATTATTGAGCCACCTAAAGAGCATTTTACACAAGATCAGTTTAACCCTTAACGTCATTTTCGTTTCACCGCCACAAGCGAGTGACATTTGACCTCTGCCTGGTCAGCATGAATACATATAAACTCTTTCGGTCTCCGAGCAACATTTAACCAATTTTGGCAAATTATCTCTGAGGCCACTTTTCTCGGTCTTGCTCATTACCTGCGGGGCGGGGGAAAAAACCCAGTGTGCATGATAGAGAGAGACAGAACGTGAGCCCATTTCCATACATTACAGCAGCCTTGCCTTTTCCCAGCAATCTGCAGAGGAAGCACCTGTTCCCCGATTCTCCTTTCCCCCCTTTTTCCTATGTGTTTCCTTTCATCTCTCCCACTATTCCTATAACATCCCTGCCCATTCTTCTAAAGCCACAACACAAAGAGGTGTTCTCCTTCAAAAAACTGTTTTACCTCACATGGTAAACCTGAGGGATGAAAGAGAGATAAACAGTGCTCTCCTTGGGGGGCACCGTAGACTTGTTTGTGGGGGGCTGGACATGAGGGGTCCAGAAAAGAGGGGCCTCCTAGAGATAAAGAAATGGACCGAACAAGCACCAGCCGCCAGGTGTTCACTGTAATAACATCAGAACGCATCGACCACGCGTGAGGGTACAGTTGGTTTCCCCTAGGCCCCTTCGCTCCAAAAAACAAATTGTCACAGAAGGGTTTTTTTTGTGGGGGGGGTTGTAAAAGAGACGTCTGTTCTGTAGGTGGAGGGGTTAAAGTTAATTTGATCGGGCATGTGTACTCTGGGCGAGGAGAACATCTGCATTCAGTGGCATGGCCCCATTTGTTGCAATTTTGGGTCTCATTTCCATTTGCAAGAGAGATAACTGCTTGCATATGGAAGCAATAGATAGAAAAGGTCAATGCAATTTCTGGAGGAACGGAGAGAGAGCAGGGGAAAAAATCCTCATGCAGTAATCTCCGTTGGCGTAAGAAGAAACAAAGAGGTGGCTGGTAGGGTTTCGGGGGTAGACATTCCATTCACTCCAATGATTCCTTGATTCCTACCCTACCAACCTAAAGAAGAACCATCCTCATGCTCCCTCCAATCTCAGCCATTATCAACTGATTGGCTGCGCCGACACGATGTTGCAAGAGCTTTGCCCTCGTGGATGTTCTCCCTTGGCCACGGTAATCATAGACAGAAGCACAGCCAAGGGCTGCGGCTAAGCAGCCTTCGCTCTGGCAGGAAGGGCCGTAGTTCCTGTGCTAATTAGGCAGCAAAACTAACCTGGCAGTGACGTCTCTGGACGCGCTGCAAAATAATAAATTGACAAATGACCTGCTGTCAATTCAAGTGATTTCGAAAACCTTGTTATAAGGTGCTCTGGAGGAAAAACATGCCTCTTTGGAGAAAGAAACATCATAGGGATTTATTGAAAACGTTAACTATGGTTACCCCCCTCGAACCAAATCCAATCCCAAACACGTTCATATGCCATGCTTAATGACAGAAATGTGGTAAAACTTAGGCACAGAAACTCTGTCAAATATGATAGATTGTTTCAGGTCTTTTCTATTTGTGTGAACTCATGGCATTTTTACACAAGTGCTTTCACGTCTAACCACGGCAGCTTGCTGTCAAATGCTTTGGTATGGCTTTATAACGTATTCACTGGGATTTGATGTTTGTTTTGGATATTCTATGTTCTACTTCGATTTCTACTTCGATGAAATAGTTTTTTTATTTTTAAGACATTTAATATAAAAAACTGCATAATGACACTTGATAAACACATTAAGAACTACATTTACCAGGTCATCTGTCACTTGAAGAGAGGCAAGGGCTTGTTGTTGTTGTTGTTTTTACTAATGAAACTTTGTGCAAAAAGTCCTCAGACATTATGTAACAAATTAGCGGACAACTTCAAAAAAACCTAGAGGCAAAAGTCACAATAAGAACTCTTCATTTACAGTCAATAGCTAAATGATTTCAATCTTCTCTTTCATATCAACTGGTCTAAAGAGAATCCAGCCATCACTCACTCCTTCCTCAGTCTTCTGGAAATCCTCTAATAAGGCAACTTAAACCCCAAGCTTCCAACTGGTATCAAAGTCACTGGAGCGCAATTAGAATTTAGCCGGAATAGTTAGCGAATAGACCAGAGGAATCTCGTTTTCTACCATAATGCCAGGACTTTGGAGACTCATCTAATTGAGTGTCTTTTTTATTTATAATTAGAAAGCGTTAGTGGAGAAATCTGGAGGAGATATCTGGGAATGGGGAAGTGTTTGATGCAGATCAGTGTCACAGTCATTCCACTGATTAATTAAGTCTGTAACGCCTAATGGGCCGCCTTTCGTTTGGGAGGGTTTCGTTTTGAAAGAAAAGGCCCCCAAACTTTCACTTTGATGGATAAATGGACTGAATATAAATAATTTCTAGATGTGAAATATAGTGTTTTCATCATGTTGTGCACTTGGGCCTGTGAAAAAGCCAAGACAATGAGTGTCAAATTCTAGAGTGACAAGGTTCTTCAGTAAATGTAACCCAACTTAGGACATAAAAAGTACAAGTCTGTACAATAGCTTTTTTCTAGTCCAAAATGACTAAATGTTCTAAATTCTCTAAATCACCATTAAAATGCTGCAGCATCAGAGCACTGGAGAATCAGAACAATGAAGCATTTACACATAAAACAGAGCATAAAATCACAGAAGTACCCATTTTCAGACAATAAGGTATCATTATTATTAGCGTGCACTAAATTGTCTCTCAAACCTAAATTATTATTGCCATAACCTTTTTGTCTCTTCTGCTGAGCTTTTGATGTTAGCAATTTAGCCGAGACAACATCTTTTCTCACCCTTCTGTCTGTGACAAGAGCCCTCTACAAGGCTTAACAGAACACTTTTTACTTCAAAAGTGCCTCATAAGCCTTCATTTCCTGTGGTTGGGCAATGGAATTGGCTGTGGGGCACACTAGGTTCCCAGTGGGACCAGGCTTCAGCCAAGAGAGACATGGGCAATGTTCACAGGTTTACACTGCAGCAAACATTTTTCCAACAAAAAGTGAAAATGAGGTTCTTACTGGACAAGTTCAGACAGTACATCTCCATTGCATTTACTTCAATAAGGACCCTCTTCTTCTGTTTCATGCCTACTGAACATGACCCAGCTTGGACAATACTAAATCTTCACATAATGTCTGTGAGTTGTAAATTCAAACAAGCTTGACATGGTAAGACTTTTTTAAATACTGAATAAATTGTTCTCCAATAAACATTGTATGTTTCAGAGGTCAACAACTGGGTTGAGACTTGGTCCAGACATATAGGCTTTGTATATACTGTATCAGTCCCATTTCTATGACAGCAACAGTACAAATTAAATAATATTTGTATCACTTCTGGTATAGTTGATTCAATGTCATTAACATAATCATTTGAACATACAGATCAAATCGCCAATTTTATCTAGTGCGTGGATAGAATTTTTTTCTAGTGCCAGCATAGGGCAGTGCAAATTGAATCTAGCATGGTTTGTATGATGTCAAGCTGGGTTGTCTTGTCTCATCAAGCTGTAGCGACTCCTTGTGGCAGATTGGGCAAATGCAAGCTCAATTGTGGGGGTTGGTAACAGATTCATAATCAAGGTTCCACCAAATAAAATCTGTCTGTCTAAACAGAGTGAGATGAGACAAATTAAAAAAATACTGATGGTTTTAGTCTACAACTTCAATTTATCGTCGAAAGATTGATTATCAAATCACAGAAAGGAGAAAAATAGACTTTTTGAACATACCGTAGTTATTGTCATCAGTCTTGAATGCTTTATGGGCCCAAGTTCCAAAATCATTGTTATAGTTCTCCTGCTATAGTTTTTTTTATGTTGGGATGCACACGCATAACCTGCACATGATGCTTGCTTTTAAACAGAAAATGTTGTTATTAGGTTATGAAATTGTTTGTGCAGGCCAAACCAAATTTGCATTTCACACAATCTTTTCAACCTGCTTTTACACTGAAAGGGCATTGACATTTTCACAATTTCACAGCCTCATTCCAATCAAATAATGTGGACATTTTTAAAGCAAGGTTCTGACGGCACTGGGTCTAAAGCAGCTAGTTCTAAGAAAGGAAAATGTTTTTTTTTAAACTGTAAGTTTAATAATTTCCTGTTTACCTTTCTTTGATTCTCTGTCTCAATCCTATCAAAGCTGCAACCTTACTTGATCTTTAGTAGAAATATTATGAACTCAAATAGGATTTAATTTAGATGGGTTTAGTTCATTAATGGGACCTTGTATTGAGGATGTTTAAAAAAAATCTGAAATTATTGAAGTGACTTTAGCTGACCAATAAATTTAGCTGGCAGTCCAAATTCAATAAGCCTTTTGCCTAACATTAGTTTTATTTGCTACTCCTTGTGGAATTAGAAACAGTGTTTATTTTCCACATTGTGGCCGGGGATTCCTCATTGCGGGTTGGATTGAACCCCGGGCTGGGTCTGTGGACTCACTGTCTCGCCAAGACAGTGTGTGTAAAGAGAGAGAGCTCATTAAGACGACCTGTGTGTTTAACAGATACCCAGGGCTCCTTTTCCTCCAATAACAACTCATTAATGAGGGTTTTTGTGTGTAGAGGAATTAGTCCGGCTGTAGTCATGAATCATGGGACACATCAGTCTTGTGTTAGTGATCTGATCCCAAACACACCACTGACAGGGATAAACACAGCAGCAATCTGAGAGTCAGGAAGAACAATATGCGTGATTATATGGCATTTTAAATGCCTTTAAATGCCCGTATTCAGTCCTTTAACTGACCACATGGGTAATGTATCTCTAGATGTTTTTTCATTCTCTATCATCATGTGTTGTATTATATGCATGCAATTTAATTGTAAGTATTTTCCTTTTGTTCAGACTGGCATAAACTGGGCCAGAGTAAAAAAGCGGTCAAAGTCAACGCCTCATATTACAGCTGTGCCATTGGGATCAGCAGTTGAAATCCTGGATGCGGCATAAAGCTTTGCCGCATAGCTTTATGATCCGTCTGGCAGAAGGCTATGCAATCTGTCACAGCACTGACCAAGTTGAATGGGTAGAATGTTCGGCAGGGCTGCCTTGTCACGTTGCTCTATAGCGACTCCTTTTGGTAGGTCCATAGTGGTTGTTCGCCCAAGATTTCCTTCTCCAAGAACACAGTACATACCGGTATATATTGATTGATCAAGCAGCGTAAAACAAAGCATAGGGGCTAGGACACATTTGTCTTAGGGGAAACGTCCTGAACTTTGAATTTCTTAAACTTGCTAAAGAGTTGATGCAATGCAATACTCACAAATTGGAAATAATAAAAAACATGTTTAGTAAAATACGAATTTAAGGAAATACATTTTGTTAGAGCAAGGAGACACAGAATAGTTCTATGGGTCCAGGATTCATATCCATGCTATATGGTGGTCTGTATTGTATATTTACCATTGTTTTATTAAGATTAATTGGCTCTGAAATGTATTAATTCCCATTGGATTTTTCAGAATTGATTAGTGCTACAACTTGAAATCAAAATACTTTGAATTAGTTCTTTTTGCCACTGATACACATGAAAAATATGTCCATAATGTCAATGTGAAAACCAATCTGTTAATTGTTCTAAATTAATTACAAATTCAAAAAATATTGATTGTGATATTATACACGCCCATTGTGTATAGGACCCACCTGCATGAGTATTGGTGCAACCAAATGTCCTTACTTAACTATTTTCTCCTTTTCCAATTGGTAATGTCCAATTTGTAAAGTCCTCAGCAGGTGGAGTGGTCGAGGCCGCTCACATGCTTCCATCAACCACATGTCGCCAAGCCATCCGGTTCTCGTCACACTGCTCACTCAACACGGAGTTCTTCAGTCAGTACATGAAGGAAGGATCACACATTCAACATCTATACTTCTGCGACTAAACTTGCAGGAGTCTGATCTAGAGAGCTTTGTGGCAAGGTACACTAGTTTCTACTCTCTTACTCAGGGCAGCGTTATTCCTATTTGTGCCCTCCGTGCTGGGGCTCCGGGCATATTCAGAAATGTCGTGGTCAGGATTGTACCTGTGTGCAATTAATGTTTCATGATCTCATGTTAAATACAACTGTCTCTGGGGGTCTCACATATGGTTAGTACAATTACTATTAAAAACTACATCATGAATTCGAAAAAAAACTAATTAAATTGAATAAAGGAATATAATCATTGTGAATGGATGTACTTCATGGTGTAAGTGAAGACAATGGCTTAATTTATGTTATGGTCCCTATTAAACTGTAAGCTACAGAACAAACACATTTGTTTCTTTCTACTACTGGGAACTGAGAAAGCAAATTAATATTTAGGCATGGGATCTGTAGAGCCAAACTTTTTTACAGATCTCCATATTAGTAGTAATACATAATGACGAAAGCTCTTCCTAATGATCTGCTTGTTCGCAAATCACAATGCAAGCCATGAGATGATTTAAATTAAGACTCGACCTAGAAATAATTAATTTAGCACTTTGGTAATTAGACCTGAGTTTTACTCTGAGGTCATGATCTATCCCTACCGCCTGTCCTAGTGATTTTGTGAAATATTGCATTTTTTTCTTCTTTTCTACTTTGAAAATGGATCTCTATTCTGCTTTTAACACAGTGTAACCATGTATATACATAGTCCAGGTCACCTCAAGAGAACGTGAGGGAGGAAGAGTGAGAGGGGTAGGGCAGGAACGACGGAATATGGAGTGTGCCCTTGTCAAACAGTAAATAAAGCCACTGTGTAATTGGCTTCAGCCACAAATCCTACCTACATAACAGTCCACTGATAAGGACTTAAGCTGGGGATAAATGGGCTGTGCTGAAACTGGGGATAAAACACAACAGAAATACAGAGGACCTCTGAAACTTGCAGTTAGACAAGCCATAAATAAAAGCCCCACGTTTCCTCCCAATCGGTCGTGACATTCCTGACCTTTCCCTTTTTTTATTGGAACAGATTCTGACGTGTGAACAAACTTGGGCAGAGGTCGAAATCAGGCAGTTGCAATTACGAAAGAGAAAGTATAATCAGATATCAATGATTTATGGTTGGTGTTCATGCTAAGCATGTTATGTTTACAATGACATCAAATACCTGCCTGTTAACAATAAAACAGGTGAAAGATTCTGGTCTACTGCGAGGAAGGAAATGTAATTAAAAAATAATATTCTAAACAAAGGGTGCTGTGGGGGTTTGCAATAATAGGCGTTTGTGTGGCTTTCCAGTTTCTGAGATTTATGTTCAAGGAAGGTCCTCAATTCAGTCAATTCCAGAAATGTCCAGCTCATCTGGATTCTGGTTCCTGTGTGTTATTACCAATCAAAAGGTTCCTTGTTTTTATGAAGTTCTTTACAGAGCGTTTGACAAAGGGAGAAACTAGTTTAACGGCTTGCTAAGTCAAGGCATGGCCCCACAAAAAGTCAATCATTCTTGCAGAATGTCTGGAAACACGAAACACATGTGCTTTGATGGTATCATTCCTTTTATTATTAGTTTGTTTTAAATTAGTCCTTTGATTGCATGATTCAGGGAGACTTTCACTATTCATTACAATCTGGATTTGACATGAAAGACACAATGTACATTCAAAACATCTTTCATCTCACACCTTTTTTTATTTCAAGACTGCACTGGACTATGCTTTTATGAAAAACAGTAACAGTGTTCATTTGAATAATACAAAAAGCTGCCAGTGGAAATTGAAGATATTGTATAAAGTTGGACCAGCGTCGGCAGTCAAAATTCTTGTTGGCTATTCATGTTACAGCTTGTAGCCTTTACCCTGCACAATACCAGGTAGCCATTCAAAGTGGCAGCCTGGTCATGACCAATAAGGCATCAGAGATCGGGCCTCCTAGGGTTGGATTTGTTTTAATTCTCTAATCCTCTAATAGCAAAGTCCCTCTCCAATCGCACTGAGACAAGGTCCAGCCCCACGCTCGGTCTGTCTCTCTTTCTGCCTCCCCGGAGAAGTCACAGAACTGCTAAGTGGCATTTGACTCCTTAAGCTCCTGGAGGACGAAAATGAGGGCTGCTCAGTGGGTTGGAGCGGGTGGGTCGTGGGGTTTTGAGGGTGACGGGGCTGGGTGGGTTGGGTGGGGGTTGGGTAACAGACAAAACATTCAACCACTGAGAGCTCCCAGCATGCACAGCTTCATAAGGGGAGAAGCAGACTAATGGGAAAATTATTTATGAACTATTTGCAGTGCACCTGAAAATACCTCCAGTGAAATTATGTTTGGCAACCTGACCGGCTTTGAAGTCGACGGAGTGGCAATAAAAATTAGGCCTTCATTAGAGAAACCGGTCTTTCAAACTGAATCGGCCCAGTCTGGGCAGGTCAGAGGCAGTTAGGCTACGCTCCCCTCCACTCCATTCTGGCAGCCCTGGAACAGATGGAAGCAATTTTCCCTGATTCTCTGCTGTTTTTATGATTTTCCCCTTTAATTTTCTCTCCCTTTCTCTCTCTTTCACTCTCTCTCTCTCTCTGCACTGCACTCCTTTTATGTCGCATTTAGGAAATTAACACTAACCGACAAATTACTTTGTAAATGAAGGGGGTATAGCTTTAGAATGTTGAAACCAGGAGTAGCCCAGGGGCCAGTGTTCTCCTGGCAACAAAGGAATCCTTGATAGCTGTTTAGATATGCCAGCCCACAGCCTGGCTTTATTTTATCAAGTGCACATCATTTTTCAATTGAATTAAATGTAAAGCATTCATTTCCCTGGTGTCCACCACTTGTGCAACATGGCCAATCACGGGGGGGCGTGGAGGCGGGGTTAAAAAAAACTGTTCTTCCAAGGATGTGGGGGTCATTTAAAAAGTACTTTAAGTTTTGGCCAAGAGTAGACAAACCTCATTCACAAAAAAAGATGGGGGCAACTTAAATGAAAGACCATAATCTTCAGAAAGCCAGACGCACTAACGTGCCAAGGGATTGTAATCTAGGAAGATGTAAGCTAATTACTTAATCACTTACATTTGTAAATCGTATTATTGTAAAAAGAATGACTGTAGTGATTAAATTACTGATATTTATCTCGTAATAGCGCTGATTAGCAGGTGATGCTAATCTGTCATTCTGAAAGGCTGATATTAACAGCATCAATCTAAAGGAACAATAAACAGCTAATATGAAACAAAACTGTTGTCTGCTGTGTGGCCAGATGGGCCGCTTTACTGTGGAATGTGCAATATTCTGGCCTGGCTGGCCGCAGAACTAATGATGGGAACCACAAACTGTTGACTTATTTAATTGTGTTGTTTTGGCCCATTAGCCTTTCTCCGACACACAGATTAAATAGTTTCTATAAAAAGTGATTTTTGTTGTAAGTACAAAACTGGCATTGAACTGAAATAAAGAATATAACTGTGCTCATCTATCCCAGGCCTTAAAATTATTTGGATTTATTTCCTCAAATACAGTAAGCGAAGTGAAACTGTAGAAAAATGACATCCTGCCGTGTCCCTTCTCAACCCCCTTGCAAAAAGTATTAAACATCCTGTTGACCTGGTCATGTGGATAACTGTAAAATGTTACACTAGTTTTACATTCTCATTGTTTTGCATTTTTTTGTGCAATGCGATAAATTCTTTGAAGAAAATTCCAAATGGAGAAGATTTTGAAAAGCAAACCTATTCTCCGGTGTTGGCACTAATGCTTCAGAAGTTGCTATAAATTATGCATCAGTAACATGTATATGTATTGACTTTAATAAGAGTTAGTTGCTATATGCCAGCTTTTGTACCTGCCTTGGGATCACTGGGAGGTATCCACACACCCAGATTTTATTTCCTTCTCTCCCTCCATAACACTCCTCTTGACATTCACTGCTGTCTCATAGCAAGCCATGGGAAATAATATGAAAAGAACATTATTAAAATAACAATATAAGTCCCTTTTTGTTTTTGGGGCTCAGTGTGCAGACTTTTTTCCTCGCAGTTGCATGCGACGACGACGGAGGTGGAATTTAGCGGGACTGTCGAGGAGTGTTAGCATACAGCGCTAACTGAAACCTACCTCAAGGACCATATTCTGTCATCCATTCAATGCTGACAGAGAGTTTGTACCTTTCTCTTTTTCATCACAGACTTGACATTCTGTCTGAGGATAAGACAAAACACAACAATGCCAGAACAGTAACATTATTTCAAACTCAGACTCCACTACACAGCCACGATTTTGAGATACATCACTAACCCACAGAGGACCTTTGGGAAAATCTTTGTTTTGCCTGTTCATCCATAACCCTCACCCCTTGTCCCCTCTGCCTCGACCCAGGTTAAGGTTGACTGTCCTGGACCTGCTTCACGTCCACTCTGCCTTCCGTTGGCCTGGCTAGTTGGCCTCTGGTGTCTGATCTGTGGCAGAAGGGTAGCTGAATGCTAAAGTACTTCGCCTTGCCCTGGGCAAAAGTGTGGTATGAGGTGCAAAGGAGAGGGAAGCTGCTGTTTGTAAATACCACAGAGGCATTGGAACTTTCCAGGAAATCAAACACACAAACACATACATTCATAAAGACATGACCACGTCCACACGCAAAACAACACACAGTGTTGACTTGAATACAAAACACCTATTTCCGCTGAAGGGTGGTTGACACTGTCGAAACACAAAAACTCTCTCTTCTACATGACTCTGCCTTTCTTGGGTGAGAATATAAAATGACCATTGACAAAAAGCCAGGGATCCATCTGTTAATTTGTGGATTTGAATCCCTAAATCATATGTTGTCAGGTTATACAGTTGCTGCTTAATCAAATAACACTCTGGAGCCAACTTTTTGGAAATGTTTAGTCCACTAAGAGATCTGAAGCCTTTGCACATGAGATGATCATGTTTTGAGCATTTGTTTAACCTTTTTTCAGGCGACTTTAGGATTAAAGATTAAAAAATGTAGAGGAACATTCTTTAAAATATCACTTTAGAGTGATTCAAAACAACACTACTAAACCCCACATGATTTCAACTGATTTAAATGAAATTATTATTATGCACAATGATGCAATAGGGAACAATGTAAATTGTCCGATTGAATGGGTTTTTGAATTTCCTTAACATTTAAATATGCTATTAGATAAAATGTGATAATTATGTCATTTTGCAGACACTGATTCATATTTGATCAACCTTCAACAGGCACCATAGAACAGATTACACTGTTTATCACCAATAGAGCAGAGAATGTGTAGAGTCAAGATAAAAACTGAGCAGGAAATGTTCCGCACATGCAGATGCTTTGGAACACTTTGTATCTCTTGGCCACGTGGACTAAATATCACTAGAAATCACTGGACCTTTCATCCCCGGCCTTTAGCTTAAAGTTTAAAAAAAAAGAGAAATTATCTCGTAAAAAAATAATATTATAAAAATATCTAAAAACTTTAATAATATATGTTTGATATATAGGTTTAAAAAATAGTTCATTCTTATGCATAATGTCTAATAGGTTCGTCAATATTTTGGACACAATAGTGCAATGACTATCCTACTACATAATCAAAGTTGGGATGTGTTTAGCCAAGCGCAGAGGCCTGCTTGAAGAGAAGTCTGTGAAAACCACAAAGTAGAAACTCATCTCATCAAACAAAAATGTTTAGGTGTCTGCGCCGAAAGACAGACGTTTAACAGGGGACGCTATTAGGATGACATCAGGGGCGACTTCTCGACAGCTGCATGGGAGTTGTGCATTTGAGAAGCATGCCAGCACAGCCAAAATGGATGCTGGTACAAGGGAACACTGATTGACTGAAGAGCCAGATCGTCATCACCCGCTTAACCACGTGCTGAGTGAGCTATTCTCTTTGAAGCAGCCGGGCTCATCTACTGCTGACCACATGGGTACTCACAAAAACATGGCATTCCGGTCGCTGCTCAGCTTGATATTTCACAGAACAGATGCGGTGTTACACAGAATGGTGTCCCGCCCCCAGACACATTTATTTTTTGGTTGTTGTGGGACCCTCGTGTCTTGATTGAGTTAACAGCTGTAATATGACATCAGCCAGTGTTCTCTGTGTTTTCACTCACTGGAGCAATTTTGCTCTTAAAAGGTTCCATCATAGCACTCTGGCGCGTTGCAGAGTGTTGCTTTTCATGTCTTCATCTCGAACTGCCAGCTGGTCGAAAGAGGACCATGCTGACAAAAATGAAGCAATAGTCATTATATTCAATTGCCATTATTATATACATGCATACATATACACACACAAATGCTACATAGACATTCAAAAGCAATATATTGTACAGTATAAAAGCAAAGAGAAGAATACTTTCTGTCCATACGAACATACTATACTGTACGTACACACACATTGATGAAATGAAAAGAAATGCAGGCTTTGCCATAGCTACATTTCCAAAATAGCAATCTCAGTATTTTGGATGCTTTTTGTTACATGAGGTGGCCAATCTAAATATTGTGCGTTCCATCTTCCGACTTCTGCTTCAAGGTCATCTATGAAGGGGTATTGGGGGTCATTATTGGCAAATAAGATATAAATTATAGTGTATTGGAAAGATAGACTTTCAGAAATATAAAAAGAAACTTCTACCTTTTTAATGTTGTGCCATAGGACCATGTCAGGTGCTGAGCAAGCAATTCACTGGATTTCCTTATGTTCCTCAAGGTGATTTGATCAACTACTGTTGATTAGCTACAGACAGCTTTTAAAGTCTTCCTCTGCTTTTGTTTTCTTCAAATTGCTATGTCATCAATTTTCATTTTTATTTAATCCATGATATTTTGTCCCTATCGAATAACAGCAACAATTACTGTATACAGTGCATCTGGAAAGTATTCACAGCGCTTAACTTATTCCACATTTTGTTATGTTACACCCTTATACCGGAATGGATAATATTTATTATTTCCGTCAAAATTCTACAAACAATACCCCATAATTACAATGTGAAAGAAGTGTGTTTGAAATCATAGAAAATTTATTCAAGAGGAAAGAATAAAAAAGCACATTTACATAAGTAAGTATTCACAGCCTTTGCCATGACACTCAAAATTGAGCTCAGGTGCATGCTGTTTCCACTGGTCATCGTTGAGATGTTTCCACAACCTGACTGGAGTAAATTCAGTTGATTGGAAATGATTTGGAAAGGCACACACCTGTCTATATAACTACATAAGGTCCTACGTTTAACAGTGCATGTCAGAGCACAAACCAAGCCATGATGTCCAAGGAATTGTCTGTAGACCTTAGACAGGATTGTATCGAGGCACAGATCTGGGCAGGGGTAGAGAAAAATATCAGCAGCATTGAAGATCCCAATGAGCACAGTGGCCCCCATTATCCGTCATTGGAAAAAGTTTGGAACCACCAGGACTCTTCCTACAGCTGGCCACCCGGCCAAACTGAGCGATCGAGGAAGAAGGGCCTTAGTCAGGGAGGTGACCAAGAACCCGATGGACTCGCTGACAGAGGTCCAGCATTCCTCTGTGGAGAGAGGAGAACCTTCCAAAATAACAACTCTCTGCAGCACTCCACCAAACATGCCTGTATGGTAGAGTGGCCAGACAGAAGCCACTCCTCAGTAAAATGCACATGAGAGTCCGCCTGGAGTTTGGCACCTGAAGGACTCTCAGATATTGAGAAACAAAATTATCTGGTCTGATGAAAAAAAGATTAAACTCTATGGCCTGAATGGCAATCGTCATGTCTGGAGGAAACCAGGAACCGCTCATCACTTGGCCAATACCATTCCTACAGTGAAGCATGGTGGTGGCAGCATCATGCTGTGGGAATGTTTGTCAGCTGCAAGAACTGGGAGACTAGTGAGGATTGAGGGAAAGATGAATGCAGCAATGTACAGACACATCCTTGCTGAAAACCTGCTCCAGAGTGCTCTGGACCTCAGACTGGGGCGAAGTTAATCTTCCAACAGGACAACAACCCTACGCACACAGCCAAGATAAGAAAGGAATGCCTACAGGACCACTCTGTGAAGGTTCTTCAGTGGCCCAGCCAAAGCCCATTTTGAACCTTGATTGAACGTCTCTAGAGAGATCTCAAAATGCCTGTGCACCGACTCTCCCCATTCAACCTGATGGAGCTTGAACGGTTCTGAAAAGAAGAATGGGAGAAACTGCCCAAAATTAGATGTGCCAAGCTTGTAGCAACATACTCAGAAAGACTTGAGGCTGTAATTGCTGCCAAAGGCGGTTCAATAAAGACTAGAGCACAGGCTGTGCATACTTATGTACATGTGCTTTTTTCGTTTTTTTATAAATTTGCTGAGATTTCAAACACACTTCTTTCGCATTGTCATTATGGGGAATTTCTTTGTAGAAATATTTGTTTTGAGGGAAAATGAAATTGATTAAATTAATTTAATCAATTTCAGAGCACTGCTATTTTATTAGCTGTAGAATTTTCTCAGGTGGCCTAAGACATTGCAAAGTACTGTACATAGTACAATAAAAACCATATAACTGCCATATAAATAATAATATACTGTACATCTGCTTACATAATATATCAGTTCCTCAAATATGAAAGCAAAATACCAGTACTATGCCAATGCCATCCTAATTCATATGAAGCACTTCTCTGTTTTTAAATAACGAGTTATAACAGTAAGGAAATCAGACAGATTTACAGTAGGTAATTGAATGGTAACCTTTTTCTTTTTTTGCTTTGATTCATTTTTGTTGAGTATGATGCTAGTTGTGTGAAGTCAAATGGAGCATTTACTTGACACCTGTTACACCGAATGGGGTTCTTGCTGTGAAATGTTGTCAAAACAAAAAGTTTGGCTTGACATCTGCTCCCAGGTACTCGTGAATACATTTCATGAGTGGCTCAAATACACTCCTCGCTGAAGCCTTGGCTACTGAGGCCTGGAGTCTGTTCCGCCTATAGGGGCCTCTTAAACATACTAAACTCCTACCCCCAGTACACACTGTAGCATTACCAACATAAAACCACTTTTTCCTCTTCATTTTCACTCTGAGTATCTTTCCATTGTGACACCCTGGGACCAATTGCGAATGAAATCTATTTGCACCGCTCTGGTGGCAGTGGTATGTGTCTTCGTGTATGTGAGTGCAAACTGCAAAGAATGCACACATTGCCTGGAGTGAGCAAATCACAAGGGTGGAAGAATAAAAAAGAATGTGAGAGAAAATAGAGATACAGGGCTACAAAGCAACTTAGCACACTTAGCATGAGCTTATTAGGACTGCGAAGCCTTTTGCAGTGTGGTGCTTCCACTGTTGAGAGATTGAATGGAGTTACTTGAACTGGTGGAGACTGATGATGAGTCTGGGGTATTCTGACGAAACATAGCGACACACACACACACACACACACACACACACACACACACACACACACACACACACACACACACACACACACACACACACACACACACACACACACACACACACACACACACAC